>CAUYRH010182066.1:0-21087 GCA_963574655.1 Perodicticus potto | reverse complement strand
TCACACAGACACACATGGACACATGCACACATGCTTACACAGACACACACGGACACGTGCACACACGCTCACACAGACATGCACAGATATGCAGACACTCAGACACATGGATACACGCATACACGCAGACACACATGGACACATGCACACATGCTCACACAGACACACATGGACACATGCACACATGCTTACACAGACACACACGGACACGTGCACACACGCTCACACAGACATGCACAGATATGCAGACACACACACATGCATACGTGTACACACACAGACACACACATGTGTACTCACACACGCATGTGTACACACAGACACATGCACACACGCTCACACACACTCAGACACCCACGGACACATGCACACACGCTCACACACACTCAGACACCCACGGACACGTGCACACACGCTCACACAGACATGCAGATATGCAGACACAGACACATGCTTACACAGACATGCACAGGCACACAGGGACACACATTCACACAGACATATGGATCGACCCACACAGACACACAAAGACAGACACACTGACACACAGATAAATGAACACATGCTCACACAGACACACACATCTCAATTTCATCAGAACCTTCCTCCCTGACATTCAGGAGGAGCTAAGTGTGCCACAAACCTCTCTGTCTGCTCTGGGGGCCAGCCAAGAACCTCAGCTCCATGCGCCTGCACTTTGCAGGGAAGCCCTGATGGCGCCCAGTCCCGCCCCCTAGCAGCACCCCAACCTTGTGATCTGGGAAGGAGCAGACACCTTCATCAGTGGGCCAACATAGGTCACCACAGGCCTAGCCACGCAGGGGTTGGCACAAGACTGGCTTCAACACTTGTGTAGCATACAACAGACTATGATGTTGGAGGGGCTCAAATGCCTGGAATAGGGTGGAAAAAACATGACACAGAGTCATGGGGTGGGCTGGGGCCTGGCCTACACTACTGGGTGAGCCACCAAATTTTTCTGAGCCTCAGTTTCCCTATTTCTAAAGAGGGGATACAGTGATACCTGCTTTCCAGAAGGCTGTTGCGTATTAAGGTATGTTAATAGAAGCACCTGCACTGATCCTGACCCAGCTTCTCCGTGGTCTCTGCTGACTGTCACAGGAGCAGGAGAAGCAGATAGGGCCTGAGGTAGGGTGTGTGGTACCCTGGGATCTGCAGGTCAGGTAAGAGTTTCGTGGAGGGATGGCAGGAGCGTGAGTATTCTGCATTCCACCTACAGTGTCTGCCCTGCCCAGAGGCCCTGTTAACAGGTGGGGTGGACACCGGTGGGATCAGAAATGTGCCTTAGACCCAAAGGCAGCCAGGACACAGTCCAGCAGGTGCACAAAGAATGCTGCCCAACAAGGGCGGTGGCAGTTAGCTAAGCCCACTGCACTCTCTCCTTTTGGCATGTTTTACCGGAAAACACACATAATCTCTCAGTTGCGAGGAAGAAAAATAAGAAAGGTACCAAAGGGTCTGCAGTGAGGGCAGCAGTCACCGCGCTGGCAGAGGTCTGCAACGAAGACTTGTTACCAGCAGGGAGGAAGATGCAACAGGACGGGCTGGTCCTGGGAGCCAGCCAGCCCGGATCTCCTGGGGAATTGTGCCCTCTATAAGACAAGCCCTATCCCCTGACAAGCTGAAGTGAGTCTCTGACTCTTTAGCAAGTGTTTCAGGCAGGAGGTAGCGGTAACACAATTGGTTTGGAGGCAGCCAGGATGGCAAGGAAACAGTATCAAGGGGCAACCAAAGTGCTGGGCAAGTTGCAACTGTGGACAGCTTTCAAAGGGGCAAGGAATTAGAGTCTATTGATAGAAGCTGGGCAGGAGTGCATGGGGGCACTCCATGGTCACTGGCTCAGAGTGTCCCAGTGGTAGGCTCAGATGATAGCTATCACATGTGCCATGCACTCCCCCATGGCTGGCCCATGTGTGGCTGTATCTCAGTGTGTGGAAAAGTACTTCACTTCTCTCCTGCTCCATCAGGTGAGAACCCTGGGAAGTGCCATCTGGCCTCAGTGGTACGGCTCCAAGAGGTGACATGAGTTGTGTAAAATACCCCAGCCTATCGACATCAGAGCTGGGGAAGGGAGCTTGATTCTGGAATAATGGGCTGACCCCAAGACCCTTCCTCTCAACAAACTAGGGGCCAGTGATGGGCTCCCCTGGATTGAGCCAAGAAGGTTGAGGCCTGAGCCATGGGCAGTCCGCCAGAGCCTCTTCGCCTGGCTCAAGTGTGCCCAGCAAGAGAGTGTTGGGCTCAAGTGTGCCCAGCACCGGGATCCTCGTGAGGATCTATTCTCGTGAAGACTCACTCTGCTCAACATCTTTCAGGGAGAGGGCAATTAAAAATCTATTCTGAACAGAGCTAAGATATACTTTTAGAATGAAATTAACAAGATGCCCTGAAAATAACATGGAACATCTAAGTCCAGGGTGATTAAAGGAAAATGAATCCAGCACAGCATGACAGGGACCGGGGTACATGGCCAGGGAATCACTCAGCCCGGCTGGGCTCCCACAGTGTGGGCCAGCAGATGGCCAGCAGGTCATGTGGTGGCTGTGCCCAACCAGAGAGACAGGAAGCTCTCGCCCAGCCTCTGCCTTCACTGAGTCCAGACATGGCAAAATGATCTGAGAGAGAGAGAGAAAGAAGGAAGAGCATGGGGCGTTCTCAAGCTGGCGGGAGGGCGGGGCCAGTATGTGCAGAGTTCAGAACTCCAAGTCACAAATTTGATCTAATGCATGCTCTTCTTAGGTGAGTCAGACAGGTCCGGGATCTCAAAGCCCATTTGTCCAACTTGACCCATTTTAATCTAGTTGTTAGGACAATTTACTAGTATTTCTAGTCTATACCTTCAGACCCCAAAACACTGATGGGTCGTGCGACAGGGCAGGGCAAAGTAATGATGCATCTTAAGGCAACAGGGGAAGAGACGCCCACTCTCTGCCTGCAGGTTCCTCTACCCAGGAGAATACCATCAGGGCCCTTGGGAACTGACGTCCCAACAAGCCAGACTGAACGAGGCACCAAGGGCAGGGCACTGGGCACCAGGGGAGCCAACCCAGTGCTCTTGCCTTCTTTCTCTTGGAAGTATTAGGAGTATTAGGAGGGCGACCCTATCTCACAGAGGACATAGCTGAGACCGGGAGGGGTTGAGTTGCTAGCAAAGTGAGTCAGTAGCAGTGCCCGTGTCCCTTCCCTGCTGCCCGTGTTACCAGAGCTGCAGGAGTCTGGGCTTTCCCCACGGCCCTGCGCTGGTTACTGTTTAGAACAGGGCTAAAATCTAATCAAGAAAGAAAAGCCCTGTGTCAGCAACAGCCCGTGGAGGAGAAAGTGAACATTAACAAATGCCTGATTACTGTAAACTAGCTCAGAAATGCCAGGGCTCTAAATCATGCTGAAGCCTAACATTTCCAAACCAAAGCACTGGATCTGCTGGCCCTCGGAGGCTGCCCTGTGGACCTGTACAGGCCACAGGTTGCTTGGACGGGGGCAGGAGACGGGAGGGATCTGCCTCCCAAGCCAGCTGGGGATGGCCAGCCTTGGGATGGGCCCTAACCCCGATGGGGGTCCTAATAGAGCCTGTACTTCTAACGTCCCCTGGGGGAGAGCAGCAGCCAAGTCCTCTATAAGCCCTGGCTCCACAGAGTGGTCCAGCGAGGGTGGGGTCGGTAGTCAGGCTGGAAGGATGAGGCTTCTTCAGTTTGAAGGCCACTGCTAGTAGTGGGAGGACAGGGCCACGCCGCGGAGGGTCTGGATCCATGTGCAGGGACTGTGCCGGGCTTTGAGGATAAAGAAATGAGCATGACAGATCCAGTCTTCAAGGAAATCACAGTCTGGATGAGGGGCACGATGAACAGGGTGTTAGAGTGCCAGAATGAGGTGCTGCAGAGCAAATAGGAGGGGTGCCTGTCCCAGCCGTGTGTGGGGAGGGGTATGCTCAGGGAAGGCTTCTCGGAAGAGGTGGCCTCTCCTCAGGTTATCTCTCCCTGCCATACACAGCCTCAGGAGAGGGTGCAGTCATGAAAGTAAAGAACTGTAAAAAGTCTGGCTGAAAGAGCCGGCTATGTGCGGGGAACTGTGTGCGGAGAAGTGCAGGCATGTCAGCCGAGCTGTGCCAAGGGTCTGCAGGAAACGGTGAGGCTGGAGAGGAGACAATTCAGTGACCTAAATGAAATGAAAATCCCAGGGTCAAGGTCACCTGGGTACAGACTCCTCTTTCCTGATGGATTTGCTGTTAGCTTGTACAAACGACTTCATTTCTGCCTGTGTGAGTGTCTATACCAGTAACATGGGGATGACTACAGCACTTACTGCAAAGGGTGGTCAGAAGGCTTGAGACCAGGCGCCCAAAGCACGCAGTTCGATGTAGGCAAGTTGGGTCATGCGTGCGCAGCTGAGGACGGTGACTTGTCCTCATTGGAGTATAAACGCCTGCAGGCGGATTATTCACGTCTTGTCTCTCCGTGTAACCACATGCGGCAGCCACACAACGAATGCGTATCTCCAAATGGCATCTCTCAGCCCTGGCTCTAGCAGAAGGCTGTCAGAATAGATTTGTGCCCTGGATGGATCGTTCTGGCTGTGAGGAGAGAAGGACCCGGCAGGGACAAGCTCAGAGACCAAGAGGCCAGTTAGGAAGTTGTGGCCAAATGTAGTAAGAGATGATGGAGCCTGAATCCAAGCAGGGGGCCTGGGGTGGGGAGGACAGGGCAGTTGTGGGAGGAAGGCAGACAGCCTGGAATACGGCTCCGCACCCGGGGCAGAGGGAGGAAGAGATTTTGGGTGGAGCTGGGAGAAGCTGAGGTCAGTTTCAGAAGGGTTGAAATGGGGGTGCTTGTGAAATGTCAGGGGAGACGGTTCTTAGCAAGCTGGTGTTACGAATTGCACAGTCAGCAGTGGGGTCCCCGCTGAAGACAGGAATTTGGAAATCACAATTTTGGGAAGCACAGACCATTACTCAAGAGGAAATGCACAGAGTGAGAAAAAGAACCAAGACGGAGCCCCTGGGGGGGAGGAGAAGTGAAGGAGCATATACACCGGGTATATTCAGCTGGCGAGCACTGAGACACCCACCACACCCTACAGGCGGCAGCGGATGAGAAGGCAGCTTCTCCAGGAAGAACTTCTGTAACTCCCTGGACAAGGATCTAGTGACAAGAAGTTGAGAATAGCTCCAAAGGCAGGGTAAAGTGACCTCACAGGCCGAGGAGGACTGCAGATTCTCAGCCTAGAACTGCAGCTCTCCGTGGGGTCTCCCGCACCTGTAGGAACAGAGCCTGGGCTTGAGTCTGGGCTCTGTCACCAACTCACGGGCCAGGTGACCTTGGTCTGTCATTGGCCTTTTGCCAGATGAGGAAATTGAGGTCCACAGCTGTGGAGGACAACACAAGCCAGCCCAACTCCCTGTCCATCCCAACACAGGAGTGGGAGAGACAAAGAGAGGAAAAGCCATCACGCCACAGCTCCCAGACACGCAGGCACCCTGGATTGCTCTGGGTGTATTTCTGGGGCAGGGGGACTCCAGGAGGTTGGGCTTCTGAAATTAGGGTCATCAGTGTTTTGAGAATAAACAGCTGCCTTCCAGCCTACAGGTGTTAGCAGAGAAAAAAATAAGCGAGGCTCCCTAGGGAACCTTGGGCTTGGGGCATCTCGGGTGTCTGCCACTGTGATGCGTACGTCCCGCCAGTGTGAGAGCGGACTCTGAAGTGTTCTGGGTGAGTGTGGAGCTGCCTCTGGAAAGCCATTCTGACCGTTAACCCCACAGGGTCGCATTTCTCACTGCTCACCACATCCCTGGGAAGGGGGTACTGTATGCACACACAATCAGGACCGCGGATGCCTGTATCCCTCACCCCCACGCACTTGGGAGAGATTTGGCTGTCTGGCACTGAAGTCCCAGCCTCCCAGGTTTCATGGAGTATGAGACTTGCAAAGCATTTGGGAATGAATAATAGCTTTCCATCTTCATATTCTTTGGAGTAACAATACTGCTTTAAACGCCAAACAAAGTCAGCACCTTCACAAAAGCAAGCATGTTTTTAACACTCATAGCTGCGCGCGTGCACACACACACACACACACGCACGCACGCACGCACATTCACTTAGGGAGGGTGAGCACAGAGAAGAGACGCCTGTCGCTCCCTGAGGCTCCTGGCACTGGAGCTCTTGTCCTGTGTCTAAGGAAGCAAAGCCCTCCCTTCCAGTGCAGAAGCTGGAGACAGCAAGCACCCCTACCTCTCTGGCCCTGCCAACTGCGCTCGTCGACACACACTTTTAATCAGAAGCCAGTGATGCAAAGGAGTCGGGGGGAGTCAGGACGGCGGCGGCAGCTGCACCCACTGTCTGGAGCTGGCAGTGTGGGAGCACAAGCGGGAGTCCTGACCAGCAGGGCCGCAGCAGGGTCCTCGCCCGGCCAGATCTGGGCATGGTTGGTAGTCATTCCTGGCCATGTGGCCTCTGAGCCTGGCTCTCCAACCCCTGGAGATGCTGGGCTGCCTAATATCCTTTAATAAATTCCTTTTCTTCTTCAGTTAGCTAGAATTGGTTTCTGTTGCTTGCTATGAAGAATTTTGGCTGATAGAACATAGTCTTAGCATAAAGGACAGCACTTTAAAAGCAATACATTTAGTTCTATGAAAAACTCACTACACAGCGTGGGTATTTTCTCCTCTTGCAGCAGACCAGTCTGAGATTGGCAAGAAGCTGTAGGATGGACCAAGGGATTGTTATTCTGCTTCCCCTATCGCCAGGGGTGAAACTCCAGAATTAGAAGCCCCCGTCAGGGGTCACCCCCTTGCTGGGGCATGTCCAGTGTGGTTCCCTATGTCTGAGGGTAAAAGGCTAAATTTGCCCTCTCTGGCCCCATGTTCCCCTCCTACTCGCCCTCCATACCCTCTCTATGTTAGCCCATGTGCTTCTGACCCGGTCCGCAGGACACAGCCAGCACATACCCACTTCCACCTTTATTCTCACTGCTCTGCACGCCTGCTTCCCCAGCCCTGGGAGATCTCTCCTACTTCTGAGGTCTTATAGTCTTACTGTGTTAACTAATTGCTTTTTAAAATTTTCTTGCCAAGAGAGGGCTGAGACACCTCTTTCTCCCACAGCACCCCCCTACCCAAACATATCTGTGTGGCCCCTTCAGCTCTCCAGCTCTGCCTACCTGGCCCGTCCAGGCTCCCTGAAGCCTCCGTGCAGGGCTGGCCCGGACGGACTGGAAACTTTGCTCGTTCACTTGAGATCTACTTTGTCTTCTCTCACTCAGCGAGATAGAGAACTCATCTCTGTCCTCCACAGGAGGATCCTTCAAAGACAATTAAGTCCCTCCTTAGCCTCTTTCTTCTGAAATGAAATTATACCTAATCCTTTATCCTGTCTTCAAGAGTTCTGTTTTCCGGTCCTTTAATGGAGTGGACTCCATCCGGGGAACGACACAACTGGGGGGGGGGGGGGCTAAGCAGCTCAGGCATGGGGTTTGCAGACATCTGTGAGAACAACGGTCTCGTCTCAGACCATTTGCCAGGTGAAATGACCTTGGCCGTGGCCAAAGATGACCTCAGTTCACTATCTCTGCATCTGCTGCCACTGTACCCTGCAACAGGGTGCCCAGTACCTACACAGAAGGAAGGAAAACAACACAGAGAGGAAGGGAACTGGGGGCAAAGGAGGGCATTCTATGCCAAGTTCAGTGGGTTTCAGTGGGGAGAGATGGACAGTTCAAATAGGGCACTAATGGGAAAAGTAAACAAATACTTTGCGTTGAATGCTACATGGCTATGCACCTGTGGTTTTCTCTATGGGGTCAATGGTTTCTTTCAAGGTGAGGACCAGGCCACTATCTCATCTGTCTTCTCCAGTAGTGTTAACTCTGTTTGGCATTGGAGAGAGGGCAGGGGAGGGAAGAGGAGGTGGAGCTCAATAAGTGAGTGGGTAATTACAAGAATTCTTAATTAACCTCTGCCCAGGAGTGGTAGTCCTGGCTCAGTGGAGTGGAAAGGACAACACTGTAACATCCATGTCCATGGGTCTAGAGTGACCGGCCCTTTGCCACAGAGGGAACAGATCACCCAGCATGTGGCGGGGCTGGACAGAAATGGCAGGCCTGGATGCCCCAGTGTTGACTTCTGCACGGAGATGGGTTCTCCCTGGCCAGCTGGGTGCCACAGTGACTCCACAGGTGAATTCACCTTATTGCAAGTGATCCCCATGTGAGGTCGAGGAGTGGCCTTGATCCTTTTAAAAAGGTAGTAAACGCTTTCTGTTCAGCTACACGCCACAAGTTCACCAGGCCCAGCACCTCACAGTTCCGCTGGTTCATCTCATGTATCCTGGGCCTCACTTTTACCCCAAATGAAATAGAGAACTCCAGGCATTTTCTTGAAGGCAAACAAGAAAATTGCCCGAAGAACCAAGTAATCTTCAAATGTCAAAAACATCCAGTGCGTGAATCACACTTAAGTAAGAGCACAGGAATTTGGCAAAGTGACAAGCAGTGATTTACAACATTAAAGGTAACTTGGAAAACAGTCAAATAGTCAGATGCGAGGGTGGGGGGGGAAGAATGCTTGTGCCAGACTGAACCAGCCATTATCCTCGACAGGCCTGAGACCTGCCACTTCCCATTTGTGAAAGGGCACTGGAGCTGCGGGCTGCTTAGAGAGGACATAAGTGATCCTCAGGGCATCACGTGGCCCCCTGGCCAGGCTCATCTGATCTGGCAGCGGATTCCTGCAGTATCGCCTTTGACCCCTGAAGAGAGCTGGGCATGCGCTCCACGCCCTGGTCCCAGCCTGGTCCCCAGCACCTTCTCCAGCTACTAAAAGTAGGATGATTAACTCCTGCAAGAACCTGGGAAATGCTTGTGTCCAGGCCCAGGTGATTGAAAGGCCTTTCCAGATGCCTCTGGTCCACAGTAATTTCCACTCCCTTTAATTTTAATAGCTCTGTCCCCAGCTTTGGGGGTCCCAGGCTCTCTTTACCTCCAGACGGTGATGCGCAGTCCTCCTGCCTCTCTCCAGCCTGGGAGAGCAATTCAGGCCGTGTAGCACCATTGGCCTATTGAGATACACTGGTCAGGCTGGAAGCCCTGCAGCCAGTGGGCTGATCTCCATTTGCCATATTGCCACCACACTTCCTGACCCTCCTTCACACTCTTCTCTGTCCCCAGTGGGCCGGAGAACACTGGGCTGGGCACTCAGTAGAAGCTGACAAAAGGCCTGATCCAGCAATCCCAAATACTGCTGGGACCTGAATCTGGACTAGCAGTATGGAATCATTTTTCTGAAATTCCTCAACTATTGGCAACTATAGGTGTGATCTGGCCACTGGACATCACTATGGCACCCCAGCCGTCAGGGGCCTGTCATGTTTCCGAAGGAAGTGAGGGTTCCCAAAAGGGAACTAAAAGTCATTCCAATGAGAATGTGAGTCAAAAAACTTCCATGACTAAAATTTTGGCTTCTCCAGAAGGTTTATTAGTTATCAGATTGGGTCTGTGCACAGGGCCCGAGTGACTCAGATTAGAAATTTATCTTTGCTTTGCTAAAACTACCCACGGAGACCCTCAGAGCCCATTGTTCAACATTGCTGACGTTGGGAACCACCATTCCCACATCTGGGAAGCAGAGAAGGCAGAACCAGGAGTACCTGCGAGGATTCGAGTCCAAGCTTTCATTTTCCAAGGCAAGAAGAATAAGGTTATTTTTGTCTCCTCTCATCTCCTGACAGCAGGAACGGATGAGGCTGAGAAAACTCTTCTGGCACACACAAAAGGAGGAGGTCCTGCATCATCGGAGGATGCCACCATGGCGGCTCAGCGGTCACACCCCCTCTCCTGTGACCCACTTCCTGGCCCCTCCATCCTACCCCCACCACACACATGTACACCTCTCCAACAAATGCATAATATTCTCTGGGCGCTGGAACCACTGCACACCCCCCTCTGACTTTTCAGTTTCTTCTGCCCCAAACACCCTTGACCTTTGCTACAGGTCACACACCCTAGCCCTTTCCTCACCTGGCCTACCAGATTTGGTCTTCTGTCCGCATTTGTCACATCAACATTATAATTCACATCTTAATCCACTGTGCCTGGCACGTAGCAGGTGTTCAGGAAGTATTTATTACATGTATTGTAATCCCAAATTCAAGCAAACAATTTAATTCCTGACCCGTGTAGGTAAATGATTGGGCAATGTAATTTAAGACCTATTTTTCAGGAATGAGAGGCGGGTGTGGGACACAGGAGGGAAGGAACAGGATACACCTCCTGGTTCCACCTCTGTGCTCAGAGACTCAGCCTGAAGGGTGGGAAGTAAGCAAGAATTTATGGATGGGATTATTTGGACATGTGGTTTCCCCATGTTTATGTCCCTTTTATTACCTCCAGCCTGACTTGGCCAGCACACGATGGGGGGTGGCACACAGGAATCGCCCTCCTCCATGCCCGGGAAAGCAAGAGTATGGTCATAGCAAAAATTGGGATGAAGTCCCAAGAGGATTAGGGACAGCCCGCCTGTCCCTCACCACTAAGATCCTTCTTCCTGAATCGAAAGTGGATGATTTCGAGATGATTCCTCGAAATCTGCACTGCTGGCCCTCATCTCTCCTCTGTGACAGAGCCCAGCCTGCACCTCTAACTGCCTATCTGCCACCAGGGCCATGTCTCAGGGGCCCTCACAGCCAAAACGTGACCTTCTCAGCACACCTGGCCTCTCGCAGGTTCCCAGCACCAACAACAAACAGCACCTCATCCCGCCAGCTCCTCAAACAAGACACCTTAAACCTCATAAGAAACCCCTGTTCTTTACTTCCCAGCCTCAACCCACCGCAGGCCTGGGCCGTTCAAATACCTCCCAGCCACTGGCCTCTGTTATCTGCACCGTTCCCTCAGTCCCAGCTGCTGCCATCAACTCTCGCCTAGACCCCCGCAGTCCTCTCCCAACTGCACCCCACTTTTTCCTTAGTACTCCTCAGTAGGTTCCTACATAGTAGTCGAAGCCAATTTGGCAAATTGCCATTCCTTGCTTGAAAACCATCAGGAAGACAGTGCTCTTGCAATAAATATTCTTTCTACGGTGCGCAGACCCAGCCTGGTCTCTCCCTCTAGTTCTCTGATCTCCTCCTGACCAGGTACCCCGCCCCTGGCTTCCTCAGCCCCAGCCTCCCCAGCCTCCTTGCTTTTCCTTGAATATGCCCCCTAAATATCTGCCCCTTCCACCTGAAACCTATCCCCTTGCCCACTCTCCAGCTCTCCTTCCCTTTAAATCCTGAGGTCAACAATTCCTTTAAGTCTCAGATCTGCCATCTACTCCGGGAATCCGAGACGAGGTGAGGCAGCACAGACTTCCTTCCTTCAAGGCTCTCACTGCTGTTTGCGCTATCTGATAAGTATCTGTCTCCCCCACTAGACTGTCGACCCCTTGTGGGGAAGAACCAGCCGTGTTTTCGCTCACTCCCAAGTTCCAACACCAAGCACAATGCCTGGCACGCAGAAGGCACTCGGCTATTTGTTGAGCCGTGAATAATGGGCTTGGGTTTTTTTGAGGAAAGACTCACTGCCTTACAGTCTGGCTTCACAGGAGATAGTTACAACACAGAGGAATTGCTGATGGCAACATATTCCTTCCGAGGAAGATTTTCAAGTGGGAGAAAAACAACCTTCCCAAACTGGCAGAAAAAGCAAAGAGTAAAAGATGAGTTGTTCGTCCAACGGAGGAAACGCGCACCATTGGAACATTCACAAGCCGTCTGTGTGGGGACGTGGGGAGATTCCGCCCCCACCTCCTGCCATATGCTCGGGAGAATCAGGGCAGGAGAAATCCTTTCTTTCCCCACACTGATAGAAGGCCTCGGTTTATACGTGAGCTCCCTCCAGATGCTGAGAGGGGAGTGCCGGGGCAGCACAGGAAGTCCTTCAGGTTGGCCTCCTTCTTTGCTCACTTCAAGGGGTTATCTTTGCGCTGGGAATGGAGACGCCGAGTGTCCTCCAGGGATCAACACGGGGCAAGCGATGTCTCATTGTTTCTTCACACTCTCAAGTTTGTCTGGCTGTGAAAGTACATCTGGGTGAAACCAAACCTAACATCAACAACAGCAGGCTCTACCCAGCCAGTCTGGGACTTCTGTCTAGAACTGGCTCCCGAACTATTCTTTATATTAGCCTCTGCCACTCTCCTGCAAGGCAGAGCCGTGAACCCCCAACTTCTATCTGAAAATTGCTCCCTTCGGTACCTCGGAGCCCCCACAGCTGTCGCAGAGACGCTTACGTGCCTGTGTTACTGCACCCTAAGACTGCATGCCCCAAACAAATGACATTACCACACTCGATTACAGTCAGAACAACATCTCATTAAAATGGTATGTAAGATGCAAGGAGATGCCATTTTTCTTCAAATTAGTAAAAATTATTAAAAATGATGCTCTAAGCTTTCCCAGACACTACTGAGTATACATATAATCTTTTAGAGAAACAGTCAACATGTTAGGAAGCCTTAAAAATGGTCCACCCAAAAGGCAGTTCAGTAACTTAGGCAGATACAAAATAAATGCACAAAAAGTAACAGCTGTCCTATTTGCCAGTAATAACTCATTAGAAAATACAAAGGGACAGAAAGATCTCACTCTATCTGTGTGTAACATCTAGGAATGAAATTTCGAAGAACGGCACAGAGCTCATAGGAAGAAAACCACAAATGTTTACAGAGAGATATGAAAGTAAACTAAAATAAACACAGAGAGAGGAAGACAGTAAATGGAACCGCACATTCCTGAATGAGAAGACTTAATAGTGTAGTCAGGATGTCAATTTTTCATAAATCAATTTACGGATATCATCAAATTCATACAGATTATGTTTTAAAAAAACCTCAACAATATATATTTTTTTAGCTTGGTAAAAAAGATCCTACCATTCATCTGGGCTACAAGATATATCAGAGATAAGTAGCCAAAACTATTTTAGAAAATAATAATAATGGAGATGATCTGGACTACCAGATTTTAAACACAAAATATAATCAAAGTTCCTGTAATTAAAACAATGCGGTACACAGCGCTAGCTCAGGACGAAAAGAAAATAATCAGCCTGGAAGTACTTTCTACCCAAGAATTTAGTGTAGGAGAGGTAGCATTTCAAATGGGGGATAGAGGGAGAGAGAAAGAAAGATCGTTCACTAAAAAGAACTGGAAGAATTAGGTAACTATTAAACAAAAGACAAAATGCCTTCCTGTCATATAACAAAATGAGAAAAAATAGATAAAAAGTTGAATCTGCAAAACGAGTCATGAAACAAGTAGAAGAAAATGCAAATGAAGAGATATCTAAAGCCAGGTTGGGCAAGGATTTTTCTAAGCATAAAAACAAGACAAAACATCAAAGTGAAAAAAGCTGATGAATAGGACAAGCAAATTAAAGGCTTCTAGACAACCAAGAAACCATAAATGAATTTAAAAGACAAATGACAAACTGGGAAAAATATCTCCAACATTACACCAAAAGGTTAATATCCTGTTATGCATAAGGAGCGCTTACAAATCAATAAGAAAAAAGATAAATATAAATAGAAGAACAGGCAAAGGACAGGAATATCAATAAACAGAGAAACAAATGCTCCTACCCACTGGTAATCAAGGAAACACAAATTGAGACCACGGGATACCATTACTCACCCACCCAACTGACTGAGATTTAAAAAAAACACATACATCATAATAGGTAGGAATGGGATAAAATGGGTGTCCACACACTGTTGATAGGAGAGTAAAACAGGATAAAATAGGACAGCCTTTCAGGGAGAAATGTGATGACACAGACAGTGTCTTCAGTATGTTTCTACTTCTGGCTTGGTAACACCAATTCCAGGAATTAATTCTAAAGAAATAATCCAAAATGTCCAGATATGTGTTCAACAACGTCTTATTGCAATGCTATTTATAGTAGCAAATAACCAAATTATCTAAACATCCAACAATAGAAAATTAGTTAAATATAATATGACACATTAATATAACGGAATACTATAATGAAATATTGTCTTTTTTTTTTTTTGTAGAGACAGAGTCTCACTTTATCGCCCTCGGTAGGGTGCCGTGGCGTCACACAGCTCACAGCAACCTCCAACTCCTGGGCTTAGGCTATTCTCTTGCCTCAGCCTCCTGAGTAGCTGAAATATAGTCTTTTAAGATCATGTTCCTGAATAAGTAATAACAAGAGAAAAGCAATACAAGCTTCAGAGGGAAAAAAGCAGGAGAGAAAATGATATATATAGTATGATCTCGGTTCTGCTAAAAGTGACAAATAATAGATTCTAAAAAGTTAATTGTTTCTTTTTAATCTCTGAGTGATGAGATTATGCATGGTTTTTCTTTTTGTTAAAAATTTCCATAAAGAACATTACTTTTGTAATTGAAAAGTTATATAATATCAAAATGATCAAACCTTGGTAATTCCATTTCTAGAACTCTGTCCAAACATGATTGCATTTATCATGAGGTTGGTACTATTATTTCTACTTGACATGTACAGATAGAGGCTGGGTGGATGATCTAACAGGCCCAGTATTACCCTCAGAGCTGAGCCTTGGCAGATCTGATATCAAAATTGTGAACAAAAATGATATACAAGAATATCTACCAGAGTATAGGAGTAGGAAAAATATATATTTGATAAGAATGGATGAATAATAAATAGCATGTCGGCATGATGAAATACTATGAAGCTGTCCAAAAGTGATGTTTGAAAGAGTAATTTTCAATGACATGAGATAATTGTACCGGAAGTAAAAAAGCAAGATGACAAATTTCATGTACAACATGGTCTTGATTATTACAAAAATGTAAAACAAGACTAGAAGAAAATATGATAAAATATTAAGTCACCTTTAGAGCATATATTTACTAGAGATTATTACTTTCTTATGCCTGAAAATTTCACACAATGGATGTTTCTTTTATTAACAAAAAAATGTTCCACATTAACTTTATAAAATGAACACATAATCTGTTATGATCTTATAACCCTTTTCCTTATACCTACTTGTCCTTAAAGGCCAAGTTCAAGGTTCGCCTCCCCCATGTAGCTCTCCTTGATTTGCTCTGCCCATGCTGCTTGACCTCCCAAAATAAGTGTTCAAAGTAAAGCTTTGACTCCTGGTTTCAGAAACTCTCATAGGCTCTCTAACAGCTTCATAGCTTTTGGGCTGAACTCCCCATCAAGTATCCTAGGGTGGGGAACAGACCACCTTCTGCTCTTGGGTCTTGTAGGTTGTGGTTGTGGGCTGGGCAGGGTTGCAGAACTGGTGCTCATGAAGACAATATCACCGTGTGTGGCCTGGTCCTCATGGTTGGGGAAAGCATAGATGATGTCTTAAGAAATCCACCAAAAATGTGAAACTCCAATGCCACAAATTTCTAAAAACTCTAAATTCATTCAACTGCCATATATTCTTGGATATTTTCCTTTATACCCTTTGGTGTTTAAAACATGCATTGTTTTGTGAAATGCTGGGGTCAAGAGTAGATGGTAATGTTTAAATATTATTTAACAAACTGGCAACCACATGTTGCTTCCCTGTTTTCACCAGTATCATAGTCGGTACAATAATAAACATTAAAACTAATTGTTTTTGAGGGAAGGAGGGAGTTTTTTTTTTTTTTTTTTTTGAGACAGAGCCTCAAGCTGTCACCCTGGGTAGAGTGCGGTGGCATCACAACTCACAGCAACCTCCAACTCCTGGGCTCAAGCGAGTCTCCTGCCTCCATCTCCCAAGTAGCTGGGACTATAGGCACCCGCCACAACGCCTGGCCATTTTTTGGTTGTAGCCATCATTGTTGTTTGGCGGGCCCAGGCTGGATTCGAACCTGCCAGCTCAGGTGTACGTGGCTGGCGCCTTAGCCCGTTGAGCCACAGGCACCGAGCCAGAAGGAGGGAGTTTAAAAGACTAAATACCATTGCAATCCAAATAATATGGGCATTAATGGCATAAAATTAAAATATTATTTGTTACTCATCAGAGAATCACACATGGCTCCCCAATCCAAAATAGCCACCCTCTTCCTTATCCCAGTGACTTTTCCTCATAACACTTACGATTATCTAAATTACATTCCAGTATTTGTTCCCCTTTTTAATGCCAAGTCTCCCTATGAAGAGTGTATGTTTCATAAGGATAGGGTTTTAGTTTGGCTCAATGTTGACACAAACTAGAGATTCAATAAATACGTGTCAAATAAATAAAGGAAGAAACCTGGACCTAGAGAAATGATAAAATTCTCTGTCTTAAAATATGAGAAAAATCAAATTTCATACTGAAGTCATTGATGGTGTCGGTCGCATGCTAGCATGTGGCACCTGGTGTCCGGAGAAGACTCCTGTGAAGGATTCCTTTGGTTTCCGGTCATTTTGGGAATAAGACATTCAAAAATGTGTAAATACAGAGGGCAGATTCCTGGCCGGTGGTGCTGGCTTGCAGGCGTGCAGGACGGTATTAACACACACAACGCAGTTGCAAGCAGCTCTTCACTCTCTGCTCCTTGCCATCTGCGTGTAGACCGCCCCCAGGCCTCTCAGCTTCCCTTTAGAAAACAAATCGTTTTTTACAGTAGTTGATGAGAAAATGCCCTCTTGTGGGCTTGACAGTAGACCACCTCCATCATGTCACAGATTTCTGAAACTGTGGTTACTCAAGAGCATTTCTTCACTAGATTTAAAGGTTTTTCTTTTTTCAAATCTCAAACATCGATGCTTTGTTAAAGCAAAAATACATTTTCTGTGAGGCCATGAAATAGTCCTCAATTCACTTTTGCGTGCCTCACTTAGCAATGAACGTTCTGATGATCTTAAACAGCATCATCACAAGGATAATTATTCTCCTTTCTAAACTTCTGTAAGATTTGCTAATGATGGGGTGGCTTTTTTTTTTTTTTTAATCATCACCCAGAATCTGACTCTTTTCTGCTCCCAGGAAACCATCACCTGAGATTGACTGGCAGCAATTGAAAATAATAAAATTATGTAAGATGAGCTTGTAATCACCAGCATTTCACAAGAAGCAAAATGCATTTCGCTCTGGCTGAGAAACAGAAAGTTTCTTCCTCATTTTAAATCTGTATCAGAGGTAAAGCCTTCTATTAAAACACAATTCTCTGTACACTTACAGCCTCTGGCAGTCTGCCAAGGAGACTATCATAGAAGCAGTGCTGCAGAGAAGCAAGCAGTCAAAGGCGTTGAGGATTGCTCCCGAAAAAGAGAATGCAAAGTCTCCGAATTCTTGGGAGGGCTCTGCCCAAAGCTATCTCCCTACCTCTACTGACCAGACCCTCCCTGCAGATGGAGACACACACACAGCCTGCACACCCCTCCTTTCTGGGAGGGGCATAGGGACAGTAAACATTGAGAAATTCTTCCCGTCTTTTGCTCTCCATGCAAACACACATACACACACAAGCACGCACATACATGCACACATGTACACACACACACACACACACACACACACACACACACACACACACACACACACACACACACACACGCTCTGGCTTTCTCCCTCCCCTTTTTCATTTCTTTTCTCCTATGTATTATTATTTTCATCATTATTATTAAATTGCAAACTTTGCAATCCAAGATCTGATTAATTGCAACCTTTCTGCTGCATGTAATTTACAGGTACATGTGACCACTTGGGGGCACAGTTATTTGAGAATGCCAGCATGGCATTCAACAAGGTAAGCTTTTAAGGTTTGAAGGCTGCCTTAGCTACCTGTAAAAAGCCCCCAACTCTGGGTTCTTACAGCAGCCCTAGGAAGGAACAGAATCCTGAGAGGATTATTTCTTTAAGGTGAGTCTGAGGTTCATTATGAGGGACATTTCTGTAGGAGATTATAAGAAATGATTTTGTTCCTTTTCCTCTTTTAAAAACTGGTTGCTTAAAAATTGCTTCTATATTACGGCCTGTTCTTTTTCCATTTTCAATAGTATTCATGTCGACAGGTTCACAAACACATATTGCTCAGTGGAGGGGTGGGGGATGGCCAAATTCACCTTACTCGTATTACAGTTAAATTTCTTTCCTTGTTAGGTAAATTTTAATATTTTCCTAATATGGAAAATATGCTGTTTATTTACAAAGCTGGAAAATTTTAAAGTAGAAAGATGACCACTGTTAATACTGTGGCCTAGATTCAGCCTTTTGTTCTGTTCTTTATTTTTATGCACTTGATGTTGTAGTATATACATGGTTATGTCCCTTTAACTAACAAGGTTTCCTTCTTAATTAAAAACTATCCTGTGAAATAACCGAATTTATGATAAAATTCTTCAGAATCTTTAATCTCAACCTCTAAAGTGTTTTTTTTGTATTTTTTCCTACTGTTTTCTCATCAACAAAAAGCCAAGGAGAGGTTTTCACGCCCTCTTTTCCCCAACTCTACCGCAGCGCCCAGTCGCATGTCTGAGACAGGTTCTCTCCAAGACAAGCCAGGCTGTGCGGGTCACGCTGGGCAGCGCAGCCACGGGTCAGAGAAGCGGGGGAGGGGGCGTCAGGGGGCCAAACACAGCCTGGGCTTTCACCAGGGACCCCAAGGCCGAGGACTCAGAGAAAAGCACACTAGGTTAGTGTCCTGGAAAGAGTCTAATCTGGTGAGTGGCAAAAATGGAGCAAAGTTTATCTTCCCTGGCTCAGAAGCAGATGCGCAGTCATTTCACGCCCTGGTGAAGGGATCCTTTATCGAGTCAGACATTTTAGGAAATCATCCCTCTTTCAATTTGACAAAAGTCAATACCGAGAGAGAAAAAGAGAGAATTCCAAAGAGTTTGTATTTTTCCATCAGGGGCAGTATGAAACAGCTCTGGATTCTTAGGAGATGACCCCTCACCCAGACATAACTCCTGCCCCTCCGCACGCCCCTCCAGGAGGCTGCTGTCCCAGGATGTTGGGATCCCAGTTCCAGCTCTGCCTCTGCCTGGCAACTCTTAGATATAGTGTCCCTTTCTCTGCCCTTCACTTGTCCAAAGTATAAAATGTGCCCAGTGTTGATCTAGATCTTTACGGGAAAACCCTCAAAGAAATATAAACAAGAGGTGAGGTAATCAGCCCCCTAGGGAGCACCTGGGCAGGTAAGCTGGCGACTCCCACGCGGCTGCGAAGCAGTTACATGGAGACATCAGGCGATCCCCGTGGGCTCGGGGACTGTCCCCTAGGAAGCCATAAGGACAGGAAGGATCTGAACTGGGCAAAGAGGCTTCGCGAGAAGAAAGCGGGGAGAGGGGAACTGAGGGTGATGTCGGCCTGCCAGAGGCTCCTTCCAACCAGCCAATAGTCCCCCTCTTCAGCAATGAGCCTTCCTGCCCCTCCTGACACTTCAGGGAGGCAACTCTCTCAAATAGCAGTCACTTTGTTCCTCTGTCCCTTGTCCCCTGTGGTCAGGCAGGACTCTGCAGGCCCTGCCTTGCTGAGATGGGCTCCATCCTCTTATGTGAGGCTCTGGTGACCGCACAGCCCCGTGGCTCCTGTGATCTAAGAGTCCTTTAGAAATCACAGGTGCAAACCCAAGCTGGGTCTTGTAAACTTCTCTCTCACAGGCGAGGGGAGATGGATAGCTGGGGCACTTTGGGTGGGGGCCCACAGAGGAGGGAGGGAAGCCATTTTACATCCTTTTGCTCCCAGAGGGGCCCCAAATTCTCTGCTCCGTGGGACTTTCCAGTGACCACAGCCTGCCCTGATCAGTCCCGTCCTGGGTCACCATGAGCTCTATCAGCGAGCAACTGTTGAAGTTGTCACTCGCATACTCTGGGCTACTGTCCATCTCGTGAGTTGAGGCACTGCCCAGGAATGTGGAGAGAGGGGAGACCAACCTCAGCTGAATTCAGCTTTCACAAGTTGAATTTTGCCCACGTTCCTGGAAGGCAGGAATTCTCTTCCCACCCAACTTCTTAGAGCAGACTTATTACAGCCAGACATGGGGCCACAAAGATTTTATTAGCGCTGTCATATGAGGCAGCCAAGCTCCTATGACCACGCCGTTTCCAGGTGGCCCCACGAGGGTTTAGAGCCCAGATCTAGCTGGTAACAAAAGCACGGAGCTTAAGCATTAGGCCTCAGTGTGTCATGAGATGAGACACTGCCCAGCAAGGTGGAAGTGGGGGGCACTGACCTCAGAGCCGGACTCCAAGACCACATACTCTCCGAGAATGGATCACAGCAGAGGAGGGAAAGGCATCGTAAAGAAGGAAGCTCTCGAGCTTCGTACCAGACTAAAGGCCCTAACGTGCTTCAGGGCAACTGAAGGAGCCTGAGGCTCACACAGACAGGAGGAAGCTGTGTTAGGGCCTGGGCACCTGCGCCCTGCCCCCTCCCACCGCCTTCCCCCCTACTGTCTGGTTGGGTCTACAGATCCCCCCACCACAGCTCAGGGAGGCCGCCCTGTTAAGGCCATTGCTGACGCCTGTCCCCAGCACTGAGTCACCACACAGCTTCCTGATGGATATCCAGTCTCCCGTGTGACGGCCTCCAGGGGAGACATTTTCTCAGCAAAGGATCACATTTCACAGGATCACCCGCTGGATGTGACATTTTTAGTGTAAAGCAACCAGAAGCCACTGCCTGGAGACCATTCACCTCTGGGGAGGCTGCTGATGAAACCGGAAAACCCCCAGCACTGAGAACTGGAAGTGAGGTGACCCCACCCTGCGGGGACACTCCCCACCCCCTGCTGCTTTCTCCAGACCATGATGCTATCCTGTGTGCATCACGGGAGAATGGCCACACAAACCGAGGTGGGTGCCATGGAATACCACTTAGCAGGGGAGGGTCAGCTCCTGGGACACCCGGTGAACATGAGCAAACGTGAGCGGAGCTACCTGGCTAAACAAGAATGTACACCGTTTGTCTCGGTTTACAAGGAAGTTGAGAACAGACAAAAATTCATGGGGTCTGACTTTTTTTTTTTTTTTTTTTTTTGAGACAGAGCCTCAAGCTGTCACCCTGGATAGAGTGCCGTGGCATCACAGCTCACAGCAACCTCCAATTCCTGGGCTCAAGCGAGTCTCCTGCCTCTGCCTCCCAAGTAGCTGGGACCA
>CAUYRH010182064.1:0-20379 GCA_963574655.1 Perodicticus potto | reverse complement strand
GCCAGGCATTGTGGCGGGCGCCTGTAGTCCCAGCTACTTGGGAGGCGGAGGCAGGAGACTCGCTTGAGCCCAGGAATTGGAGGTTGCTGTGAGCTGTGACACCACGGCACTCTCTCCAGGGTGACAGCTTGAGGCTCTGTCTCAAAAAAAAAAAAAAAAAAAAAAAAAATAATGTTGTTCAGTTTACTAACTCTTATTACTGTCTGCCAACAATTGGTTCTAGTTAGTGAGTTGTGAGAAAGATATACCTGTAGGAATTAGATAGATTTCTGTTATTTAATGTAAGTCTTCAGAGAAGTAAGTCATCAACAATTGATAAGAAATTGAGTGCAAAATAAAGGAACCTAGTAATGAATTACCCTATTCTTACTATTTTCCAAGTTTTTTAAAGTACTTTATAGAACATATCTCATATTCTTTGAGGTGAAAGTATAGTAGTGTATTCAAAAGAGCACATAAAGGCTTTATTATTATTAATAATAGCAAAATTTGATGACACTTTTATTCAAAATCATTTTTTTGTGTTTTTACTTCTCATGGATTTTTTCAAGTTTTTGTGCTTAGTAATGGTAAGTCACAAGACTCAGTCAGATGGAGGGAGAGGGGACCTTCAATGCTCTTTCCCCGATTTGTATTTTTTAAATATTAAGCATTATTTTTCCCAAGAGAGACATCCAGGTTAAGTAGTTAACAAAACATTTGTTTTTAACTTGTCTTCCCTCAGAGCACACTTTCTCATTTCTTGCATTGCTTGTTTTAAACTTTCACCACTTTCTTCAACCCCTTTCTCACAATTCCGTCCTATTCCCTGTCTATGTGCCTGCTTCAGAGAGAAACCAGGAACGCTGACAATCTTGCCTTCCCTCGTAGCCCAGCCTGTAGATGTATCTGTCCACAGCCACTCTTCCCTCTGTCCTCCTGTATTAGAAGCATTAACACTGTCAATGCTGCACCTCAGCTCTTGACATGCCATCTCACCAGTGTTCTCAGAACCTCCCTTCACTTATCCTTCTCTTTTATATTTTCAAACCATTCTTAAAGATTATTGCCATCCCTCGGTCTATGAAGAAATTTGGGTTTTACTCATCTATAAAAAGAAAAAAGAGACTGGGTGTGGTGGCTCATGCCTGTGATCCTAGCACTTTGGGAGGCCAAGGCGAGAGCATTTGTTGAGCAACATAGCAAGACCCTTGTCTCTACAAAAAATTAGAAAAATTAAGTCATGGTGACATGTGCATGTAGTCTGAGGTATTCAGGAAGCTGAAATAGGACAATGACTTGACCCTAGGAGTTTGAGGTTGCAATGAGCTCAGATGGCACTATTGCACTCTAGCCCGGGCTACAGAGTGAGACCCTGTCTCGAAAAAAGAAAGAAGAAAGATAAACCTCTTCTTGCCTTTGCTTTTTCTTCTAGCTGCCTTGAGCCTTCTAACTTCCTAGGCAGATTTGTAGATAGAGCAGCCTGCACTAGCTCTCCCTCATCTCTGTAAGTCTGTTTTCCAATCCATGGGATGTTTTTAGCCCTAATTTGCTTTTTTTACTGTGTTGGGTAATAGTTGATACTCCTTCTTCTTTATAAACTTCCCCCCATTCTAAAACCCAGCAACTTCCAGGATGCAACTGTCTCTCCTAGCTCCCCAATTCCTCTTTGACCATCCCTTCCAGTAGTCTGCCAGTTGCTCTTTCTTCCTACCCTGTAGATGTGATTTATTCTTGCCTCAGGTTCTTTCTTTAGCTCTCTTCTCATCTTACATGTTCGTTCTCCCTAAGCCATTTCTATATCACCCCTAAGTCTTGAACTTTCACCTCTAAGTCTTAAAAGCTGGGCCCAGCCTGTTGCTATCTGATGCCTATTTCGGTAATTCTTTAAATATAGCATATGGCAAATTAATCATTTTCTTTGCTTCCATATCAAACTTGTTCTTCCTTTGTATTGTCCATCTTGGTTAATAATATGTAATTCACTTAGTCACCCAGCCTGAAATCTGATTGTCATCCTCAACCCCATAAATCTAGTTACCCAATGCTGGTAGGTCCAATTCATTCTAACTCATAATTCATTCTGGAATCAGTTTTCTTCTCTTAGTCTCTCTTCCCTTAAGACCAAGTGCCCATACTTTCCCAATTAGTGTTCCAACTTCTAGTCACCTCACAATAGCAGCAGAGTAAACTTTAAATTTGTTATCCACAATAGCAGCAGAGTAAACTTTAAAATACAAATTAATCCTTTTGGGTTTCTTTTATGATTTTCATTGATTCTCACTGCATAATAGAATGATGTCTAATCTCTTTTATTAATGACCCTACGTAATCTCCCCCCTTCCCTCCATCCATCCATATTAACAAACTTTTAGTCCTTCAGTTGGTCATGTTCATTGTACATTTACACCTCTGCTGTGTTCTCTGGCAAAATCCTACTCATTACTGACCTTTCTGAAGGAGGTCTTCTCTTATCTCTCTAGCTAAAGTTGCTACTTACTCTTTTCAGCTTCCATAGTAAACTATACTGATAATTCTTAATTGGCCACATGTCATAATCATCTGTGGAGCTTATTTTTTTAATTACATCTGATTTGATACAACTCCATATATATTGAATCAGGCAGAATATATAGACAGGGGAGAGACCTGAGTATCTGGGTTGGTTTTTTTTTTTTTTTTCAAGCTTTTGTGAATTCTTTGAATGCATAGCCATGGCTGAAAACCAGTGCTTTATTTGCATGTCTGCTTTTCTAATAGATGTAAGTCCTCGGAAGGCAGAGAACATGTTCTATTTCTTTTGTATCCCATCTTCTCATGCTGTCCTGAGAGATAGAAGGTATTTAATAAATGATTCCTGAATAAATAACATATTTCATTTGCCTTGCTCTTGCCTTCTCACTGTTTAAAAAATCAAACATGTAATGAGTGGTATCTTTATTTTGGGACTATAAAAGTATTTAGTTGTCCCTTTGCAGGATTATAATAAAATTGTAATCTTGAGCCTACTCTGCACTTCAGCAACTTTTACATTTTTATGAATGCAAGTATTTCTAATTGATCTCTGATTATTTTTGTATATTTATCTTTAAAAACATTGTAGTATACAATAAAATCCAACATATGCATGCATAATATATTTGTTTATTTCAGACGAAACTGCATTTTAGCAGATGAAATGGGTCTTGGCAAGACCATTCAATCAATTACATTCCTCTATGAAATCCTTCTGACTGGTATAAGAGGACCTTTCCTGATTATTGCTCCACTTTCTACTATTGCAAACTGGGAGAGAGAGTTTCGTACATGGACTGATATTAATGTTGTGGTTTATCATGGGAGCCTGATTAGCAGACAGATGATACAGCAGTATGAGATGTACTTCAGGGACTCACAGGTGTGTTATTGATGATTTTGTTTGTTTTTTGAAAGGTCAGGGCTGAAAAAGGTAATCATTATGTACCAGTTACTTTCTAATTTACAATAGGTTTTGATTGTCTACTTAAATCTTAGTTTAAGCTATTTTATTAATCATTTTTATTTTAAAATAAGTTTCAGTAGCTGAGAAGAACAATGGCAAATGTCAGTTTAATGGTTTGGCACTCTATAGTAAAGTATGTTGATTTTATAAATATGTAAAATTGATCATGATCTTTAGTTTCTAAACTAGAATATTTTACTTAATTGTTTTAAAGTAGACATTAGACTTGTTTTTTAGAGTAACAACTCATTCTTTGAATCATCCTCCAGCTTTTTTTTCTCCATTTTTAAAAATTTAAATCTTCAGTGAACACCAAGGGTTTAAATGCCTATTGAGGTGAGAACATAGGTCTCTTTCTTGTTCAATAGATTTTTATTTTGAAATTAAAAAGAAAAATCATTTGTTTCATTTACCAATACAGGCATATCCCTAGCTTTCTCCCCCCGCAGGATTGGTTATTTCAGTTATTATGGTGACTGCATGGTTTTGCTCTCCCCTGTATTTTAGAGGCACGTTTTCTATTTTACTTTGGCCACTTACTCTTTAGGAAGGTATTTCCTATTCTTCCTAAATATACAGACTGTAAAACAAACAGATGACAACTTTTAAAGAATTTTCTAACAGAATGTTAAAGCTAGAAGACATGAAGTACCAATTTGCATTCTTTTTTTTTTTTTAAATACAGAATAGCCTTGGATGAGACACAGTCTTGAATGTTAATATGAACCATTTTAGATAAAAATCTTTATTAAGAAATAGGCTGGGTGCATTGGCTCACGCCTATAATCTTAGCACTCTGGGAGGCTGAGGCAAATGGATTGCTTGAGCTCGCAAGTTCGAGACCAGCCTGAGCTAAAGAAAAACCCCGTCTCTACTAAAAATAGAAAAACTGAAGCAAGAGGGTCACTTAAGCCTGAGAATTGGAGTTTGCTGTGAGCTATGCCTCTACAGCACTCTACCCAGGGCAACAGCTTGAGACTTTGTCTCAAAAAAGGAAAGAAAAGAAATAAGAAATAAAATCAATAGGTAGAATCCACAAAGAATCGTACTTTTTAATTGGGAAAGATTTATTGCCTGACACTCTTATCTCAAAAGCACCTTAATCTTTCATTTTACTTACTCTATTGTTGTAAAAGTGTTATTATATATTATAATATGTGGCAGGTCGTAGTGTCTGACAGAAGTTGATGTAAGTTAATGTGCGCAGCCTTCTACTTTTGCCTCCCCATTATAACTGACTTTCTACCTATTTGAGGCTGAAAATGGATTAACTGGTTTTGTTCCTATAATCTTTTTTCCCCCAGTTCCAAGGTTGAAATAATTACATTTATGTGAAATTAAGCATCTATATAGTTCTTTAATTATTCCTCATTTGAAAACAATCACTTTTGTACCTTTAGAGTCTGTGACATCTTAATTAGTTCAGAGTTTGATTCCCTTCTATTTTGTCTTATTATTCTTAATCATACATTTATAGAATTTATAGATGTATAGGTCCTGAAAGTCATTTAGTTCAACCTTCTCAATTTTTACAGAAGGCACAACTAAAATCTTGAGACTTTAAGAGATTGTTTTTTGTTTTGTTTTGTTTTGTTTTGTTTTTTTGAGACAGAGCCTCAACCTGTGACCCTGGATAGAGTGCTGTGGCATCCCAGCTCACAGCAACCTCCAATTCCTGGGCTCAAGCGAGTCTCCTGCTTCCGCCTCCCAAGTAGCTGGGACTACAGGCGCCCGCCACGACGCCTGGCCATTTTTTGGTTGTAGCCATCATTGTTGTTTGGCGGGCCCGGGCTGGATTCGAACCTGCAGTGTACGTGGCTGGCGCCTTAGCCCGCTGAACCACAGGCGCCGAGCCTATTTATTTATTTTTATTATTGGGAATTCATTGAGGGTACAAGAAACCAGGTTACACTGATTGCATTTGTTAGGTAAAGTCCCTCTTAAAATTGTGTCTTGCCCCCAAGAGGTGTGTCACACACTAAGACTCCACCCCTCTCTTTCCTTCCCACCCTCTGCTCTTCCTTTCCCCCAGCCCCCTCCTTCCTCTCTCTCTCTCTGCTCTCCCCTTACCCCACCACCCACTGTGTACTAAGTCATTAATTGTCCTCATATCAAAATTGAATACAGAGGATTCATGCTTCTCCATTCTTGTGATGCTTTACTAAGAATAATGTGCTCCACTTCCATCCAGGTTAATACAAAGGATGTAAAGTCTCCACCTTTTTTAATGGCTGAATTGTATTCCATGGTGTTAATCTATTCCTGGGTTGGTGGGCATTTAGGCCTTTTCTGCATTTTGGCAGTTGTAAATTGAGCTGTACAATAAATAGTCTAGTGCCAAAGGGACTCTTTTAAAATACGTATGTGTCACCTCATGGCCCCACCCCCTTTAGTAGCTTCTTGCTCAGGGTGCTGAAGGTCCTATCACAGATTTCGAGTCCCAATCTAGTCTCGCTCATCCCCTCCACATTCATTGGGTTTTACACTCTGGCTTTCCTGCTGTTTTTGGAATACTACTACAGATACTCCCACTTTACAGCCTTCTACTTCCTACTTCTTTTACCAAGAATGCTTTTTTTTATTCAATATGACATTCTCCCCCATCTTCAGATCTTTGCTCAAATGTCACTTCTGGTAATGTTTTCCTAGTCACCCAACATAAATTTGCAATGGCCACCTCCAACCTTATATATCCCTATTTCATTTTATTCTACAGTCTTTATCTCTTTCCAACTTACTTTTTTGTTAAATTTTGATTTGTTTTCTTAGTGACTGCATCATGCATTAGAATCTTTGGAATGTAAGTTCCAATTAGATAGTTATTTTTGTCTGTTTTGTTTACTGCTATGTCTCCAGCAATCAGAACAGGGTTTGGCACATAAGCGCCCAATAAATATTTGCTGAATAAATTATTTGAATGGCAAATTATTCACTGCTTACTATTTGTGAATTTATAGATTTAAGCTTATTGCTTAAATAGTGTTTATTACACTATTACTGGGATCTCATTGGCCAGATTTTATAATGACCATTTCTTTCTTGAACAAAATTGATATTATAATTTATAGAAATTATAAAACATTTTGCCAGCGAAAACTTATTTGGAAATAATTATAAATAATATAATTGTATTGGAATAATTTTTGGCATTATTGAAAACAGTTTAATACAGTTTTAGTGCTAAAATTTCTCATTGTAAGGAAGTGTCTGTGCATATATAAAAATTTCAGTGGAAAATGTTTTATAGCAAATGTCATTAGATGCCATTTGACAGGAATAAATAATGCAATTAAGACATTTCAGCAAATTATTATATTTGACAATTTCTAGGGGCGTATCATTCGAGGAGCTTACAGATTTCAAGCCATCATCACTACTTTTGAAATGATTCTTGGAGGCTGTGGAGAGCTTAATGCAATTGAATGGCGATGTGTGATTATTGATGAAGCACATAGGTTAAAAAATAAAAATTGCAAACTCCTAGAAGGTCTGAAACTCATGAATCTGGTAAGTAACTTAATACTATCACTATAACTTCAATTTTTTAGCTACCTAGTTAATAGGTCATAGAAAGTTAAATGTAATACTAAAAACTTATTATTTTTTAATTTTAGTGTATAGATATATCTGAATCCGATCTGTGATAATTGAAATTTGTGGCTTTCATTAGTAAGGAAAAAAGCATACCTGTTTTCTAAGACTTAAAAGTGTTTAGATCCTTCCTTCAAAAATCTCTAGTAATTAATTTCTGTAACTAAGAGAAGGAAACCTCTATAAAGTATATGCTGTTGAAAAGAAAATATGACCATTAAGTTTAAGCCATAAATTTCTCTCTTTTTTTTTTTTTTTTTGAGACAGGGTCTCACTTTACCCTTGGTAGAATGCTGTGGCATCATGGCTTACAGCAACCTCAAACTCCTGGCCTCAAGTGATCCTCTTGCCTCAGCCTCCCAAGTAGCTGATACCAATAGCCACAATGTCCAGCTGTTTTTTTAGAGATGGGGTCTTGCTCTTGTTCAGGCTGGTCTTGAACCTGAACTCGGCCTCCCAAGTGCTGGGATTACAGGCGTGAGCCACTGCACCTGGCCCTAAGCCATAAATTTCTGAATAAAAGTCACTTTTACCAAAGTTATATTATTCAGATCATTTATGATAAAAGGATAGAGTTCCTATATAATTCTACATGCCTAACATATGCATGTTTGTAGTTAATAATGGGAATTTTTTTTTTTAGGATAGTCAAATGAAATAATGGGAATTCTTGAAGTAATCTATTTGTTAGTGTGTTTGCTTCTTTCAAATACAAGTGGTTTTTAAAACATTTTGATTTTTAATTAACATCACATAATTAATACATGAGCACTTGAACAAATAAATATAAAGAACCACATACAATAAAAATTTAAAATGTCCCCCTCTCTATATCCCACACCCAGTTTGTCTCCTCTCTCTAATATGTACAGTTTGATGTATATCAAATCCTTTATTAGCCTACACATGTATTTATTGACATATATATACAGATATTTACATTTAGAGGTTTTAGGCTAGGTGCAGTGGCTTATGCCTAGCACTCTGGGAAGCTGAGGCGGGTGGATTGCCTGAGCTCATAGGTTCGAGACTAGACTGAGCCAAAGTGAGAGCCGGTCTCTAAAAATAGCTGGGCGTTGTGGTGGGACCTGTAGTCCCAGCTACTTGGGAGGCTGAGGCAAGAGAATTGCTTGAGCCCAAGAGTTTGAGGTTGCTGTGAGCTGTGATGCTACAGCACTCTATTGAGGTCGACAAATGTCTTACAAAAAAGAAGTTTTAAATGGTAATAATCCGTGCTGTCATTAAAAATAGTTGTCTTCTGTTACTATTAGGTTTATTTTTAGTGAAATTTTAGTTTAGAAGCATACTCCATTCTTTACAGTCTTGGATTATAACCTCAGTGATTTGTCAAATGATGGTCATCCAAATTACAAATAATGAGTACTCTTTGGTTTGCAAATTTCCATACCAAGAGTAGTTGAGTACAAAAGAAACAAATGCCCTCTTTGGTCTTGGAAACTTTATTCTTTTTTTTTGTGTGTGTGTGTGTGTATGTGTCTGACAGAGTCTCACTGTGTTACCCTCCATAGAGTGCTATGGCATCACAGCTCACAGTAACCTCCAATTCTTGGGCTTAAGCGATTCTCTTGCCTCAGCCTCCCAAGTAGCTGGGACTACAGGCACCCACCACAATGCCTGGCTATTTCTGTTGTTGTTGTTGTCATTGTTGTTTTAGCTGGCCCGGGCCGGGTTCAAACCCACCAACCTTGGTGTATGTGGCCGGCACCTTACCCACTGAGCTACGGGCACTGCCAAAAATTAATTTTTTTTTCTTCCTAAAATTATTTAGAATTTTTTTTGTTGTTGTTGCAGTTTTTGGCTGGGGCTGGGTTTGAACCTGCCACCTCCTGTGTATTGGGCTGGTGCCCTACTCCTTGAGCCACAGGCACCGCCCAATTATTTAGAATTTTTAAAGGCATGAATGGATAAAACTTAATAGTATGCAAAGTAAGATATTACAGGAATAATGTGAAGTTTTAAAAAAAGATGTTAGGAAAGTACATTATTGAAGATTTGTGGGTAGAAATGTATTTTGAGTTAAATCTTGAAAATTATGGCCAGAAAAGTATTTGCTTTTAAAACTCTGAAAATCTGATAAGCTAAGTCAGCTTTCATGTAATCTTGGTACTATGATGTTTGATGTGGATTGTTCTCTATGTAGGAACACAAGGTGCTTTTGACCGGTACACCTCTCCAAAATACAGTTGAAGAACTGTTTAGTCTTCTTCACTTTCTTGAACCCTTAAGATTTCCTTCTGAATCAACATTTATGCAAGAATTTGGGGATCTGAAAACAGAGGAACAGGTAACCTATCCTTGTTTACTTCTTTGTAAACAAGTTCATTAATTTTTTTATCATTATAATTATTTTGTATATATAATTAAATATACACTCATATTATATACCTTTTTACCATTTTTTAATTCAGGTGCAAAAACTTCAAGCTATCCTAAAACCAATGATGTTGAGAAGATTAAAAGAAGATGTGGAAAAGAAGTTGGCACCTAAGGAAGAAACCATCATTGAAGTAGAACTCACCAATATTCAAAAGAAGTACTACCGGGCCATTCTGGAGAAAAACTTCTCATTTTTATCCAAAGGAGCAGGACAAACTAATGTACCTAACTTGGTCAATACTATGATGGAGCTCCGGAAGTGCTGTAATCATCCATATCTTATCAAAGGTAGCCAAAAAGGGTTACAACAAATAATTTTGTCTTTCAAGAAATACTAATGAATATAAACAAAACACCACTACAACTGTACTGGCTGTTACAACTCTCCCTCTTGTGTTCTGAGTGAATGCAAATGTTTGGAATCAGGTTACAAAAGCAGGAGTTTGTTCAGTGTAATTTAGACTGGTATTCCTTCTCCACTTTAATCTTCCTCAGGGATAAAGACAGCAAAGCTTTTTTTGGGGCTTCCACATCATTTACATTTCATTTCTGGTTTAGGTGCCCCAATTAGTGTTTCAGTTTTTATGTTGCAATAATGTGACTTTTTAAGGTCTTGGTCAGGTTCAATATCAGTGTTTTTTCTGTACAATGTTTTTTTTTTTTTTCCACTTATTCTTGGGAATATACTCCTAATGTATTACCTTTATTCAAGATAACTGAAGCCTCGTTGCAATTCTTATGGTCTTTTATGGCTACACAAGGGAAGGAATTCTGAAAACCTCTTTAATTCTGATCTAGATTCTCTGATGTAACAGGACTATAATAAGATGGCTTCTTTAGATTTTTTTTCCTGTTTCCCTGTTTTGATAGCTAACAAGATACTCAAAGACACATCCAGATTAATTATGCTTATTCTTCAGTGATGACAACTACTAAGATTGGTATTTTGAATATTAGATATTTATTTTAAAAATATAACTCATCCGAGTTAAGACCACAATTTCATTAATTCTTCCCCTAATAGTATTCACTAAACATTGAGCAAACATAAATTTATATAAGGCATAGGGCGGCGCCTGTGGCTCAAAGGAGTAAGGTACCAGCTCCATATACCGGAGGTGGCGAGTTCAAACCTGTCCCGGGCCAAAAACTACAGGAAAAAAAAAAATTATATAAGGCATTAGATGCTTAAGACATTGTGGCATCAATTGAATTACAGTCAGGTTTTGGTGGAGATTTAACCAAAAAAATAAATAATTCTAATGAAAGCAATATACATGCCATCAGAAACTTATGTTATAGAAGAACAGAATAGAATAATTTATAGAATAATTTTGTTATAGAATTTAATTATTTATTTATTAATATATAATTTATAGAATAATTTTGATTAACAAAAAAGCAGTTGGGAATTGCCTGCATTTGTGCATTGCTGCTATTTTTTCATGTTTCTTTGATAGGTGCTGAGGAGAAAATACTAGGAGAATTTAGAGATACATATAATCCAGCTGCTTCTGATTTTCATCTTCAAGCAATGATACAGTCTGCTGGTAAACTGGTCCTTATTGATAAACTGCTTCCCAAAATGAAAGCAGGAGGTCATAAAGTGCTCATCTTCTCTCAGATGGTACGCTGCCTTGACATCCTGGAGGACTATCTCATACATAAAAGGTGGGGCATAGTATAATCCATTGACATGTACTATGAATTATATTAAATATATGTTATTAACTTTTGTGCAGCACTGTATTGTAACCCAACTTTACTCATATCTTTCTCTTTACTAGATAAGAATGTATTCAAATCTGTAAGTAAACTTGCCTAGGATTATTATATGTTGTGAGTTTTCCTTACCTGCATTTGTTTTCAATAGTAGGTGAGCCTGATGAGACTGATTAAGAAAACCTAAACTATAGCCAGACGTTGTGGTGGGTGCCTGTAGTCCCAGCTACTTGGGAGGCTTGTAAGCCCAAGAGTTAAAGGTTGCTGGGAGCTGTGATACCACGGCACTCTACCCAGATTGACATAGTGAGACTCTGTCTCAAAAGAAAACCTAAATTCATAGGTATTTGTTGACCTAGGAATTTAGTAGCGTATGTTTTACTTGATTTGTAAACTTCATGATAATGCCACTTACATGGACTTCTATTTAAGACAGTCATCTTCAAAATTGGAAAAAGTGTTTCAAGATCCTATTTGATCTATTTCATTGCTATAATTGTAACTTTAAGTTGTACTTTTATTCTTATGCACTATGTAAAATTTGTTCATCCTTTAATATTTTCCAGTTTGTTTAATGTGGGGTTTTTGTTTTATTGGTACATGACAGTAAAATAGTCTTAACTATTATCTAATGAGGCCAGGTGTGGTGGCTCATGCATGTAATCCCAGTATTAGATGGGAAGGCCAGAGGATTGCTTGAGGCTGGGAATTTTCAGACCAGCCTGGGCAAAGTAGTGAAGCCCCGTCTTAACAAAGAATACAAATGTTAGTCAAGTATGTGCAGTCCTAGATACTTGGGAGGCTCAGGCAGGAGGATTCCTTGAGGTCAGGAGTTCCAGGTTATGGTGAGCTATGATTATGACACTGCTCCAGCCTGGGTGACAGAGTGAGACCCTGTCTACAAAAAATAACATATTTTTTCTAGTAAGTTCTTAGGCTATGACAAATAGAATATTTATCATAGGATATTTTATCAGAGCATTAGGATTCAATCTAATATCAACCAGATAATATAAAAGGAAATTAGTAATTTTAGTTCTAGATTATAATTTGATAAGTTTTTGATCCTTTGAGATAAGGAGATGTGTATATGGGTTTATATTATCAGCAACTATTTAGTGCACCTTTATTTGTTTTCTGTCTAGTTCCTTTTTTTACTGTTAGTATTCTAATCCTTTAGCCTTATTTTAAAAGGTGTATTAGTCTCAATTTTATACTATATAAGTAGTAGGAACGTTGAATTGCAGTATTTCTAAAATTAGCTATTTTACATTTTCTTGATTTCCTTACACAATGAAGATTCTACAAAGATAAAACTGTACCTGCAAATTTCTATTATAATCAATTTCATGGAAACCCCCAAGTATCTTTATTGTTATGAGTAGTAACATTTTTAGAAGTCATATCTCCATTTTGCAGGTGCTAGAGATATAGCAGAGCTACTGATAAAGCCAGTAAGTCATCGGTGGCACCTGTGGCTCAGTGGGTAGGGCGCTGTTCCCATGTGCTGAGGGTGGGGAGTTCAAACTCGGCCGCGGCCAAACTGCAACAAAAAATAGCCAGGCGTTGTGTCAGGCATCAGTGGTCCCAGCTACTTGGGAGGCTGAGGCAAGAGAATCGCCTAGGTCCAGGAGTTGGAGGTTGCTATAAGCTGTGTGATGCCACGGGGCTCTACCGAGGGTGATAAAGTAAGACTCTGTCTCTATTTAAAAAAAAAAAAAAATTAATGTCTTATGTGGAAAGAAGTGTCTGAAACCAGAGGAATTATGGCAGATGTCATATGTATGCCACTTACATTCCTGTTCTAGCTCCTGAATTTTTCTACATTTTATTTTTATTGGTGTCTTATAATTTTGGGGGTTTGTGTGTTTTAAGTAGGAAAGGAAAAAAGAAATGAAAGGATAATGGCCTTATAGTAATGACTATAAAGAATTTGACAGCATTGAAGTTTGTCCTCAGTAGCACAAGATACAGAAACAAGTTTATCAGTTCAGAGAGAAATATAGATTAAGGACAAAACTCAAAACATTCATAGCCTTCTTGTTTAAAATTATGTGAAAATGTCTACTTTTTTTTTTTTTTTTTTTTGGCATGCCATGACATTAGTGTTAGTCTAGCTCATAGCAACTTCAAACTTCTAAGCTCAAGCTATCCTCCTGCCTCAACCTCCCAAGTAGCTGAGTCTACAGGCATCTGTCACAATGCCCAGCTAATTTTTCTATTTTTAGTAGAGATGGGGTCTCGCTCTTACTCGAGCTGGTCTCGAACTCCTGGACAGCATCTGTGGCTCAAAGGAGTAGGGCGCCGGCCCCACATGCCGGAGGTGGTGGGTTCAAACCCAGCCCTGGCCAAAACCAGAAAATAAAAAATAAAAAATAAAAAAATTCTCCCACCCAGGCCTTCCAGAGTGCTAAAATTACAGGTGCAAGCCACACCGCCCAGCCAGAAAAATCTCTTATTTCCTAAAAAAAAAAAATTATGAGATCAGCAAGGTGGTTTTATGGACATTTTTGTTATTCCAACTTTTTTAAGAATGATATTAATTATAGTGCTATTTTACCTTTATACCCAGGAATGCAGAGATTTTGTATCTTTACAAAATCTGTGTTTCCTCTGTGGCACGAACACCAAAAAGTGCAGAGTCATAGAGAATAACTGGAGTGATATTTCTTCTTAATTTTTATGGTAAACACAATTTTGTGGAAAACAGACTTTACATTTGATAGAATGTACTTTCATTTTTATTATATTCATCTATCTAAATGTATTCCCTTTCTTTTCATAGATATTTATATGAGCGAATTGATGGCAGAGTCAGAGGCAATCTTCGGCAAGCTGCTATTGATCGATTTAGTAAACCTGATTCAGATCGATTTGTTTTTCTCCTGTGTACCCGAGCTGGTGGATTAGGCATCAATTTGACTGCAGCTGATACATGTATAATTTTTGATTCTGACTGGAATCCTCAAAATGACCTTCAGGTAAATAAATTCTGTGGCTACCAAGAAATGTAATTTTTCTAAAAAATCATGTTATTATTTTTGGTAATCCATATCTTTTATTTTTATCTCAACAAACTAACATGTATGTTTCCCTATGAAATATCTGTGCCAAATAGGTGAAATTGTTTTAATTTTAATGTAATAACAGTATACTTTTTGGGGGGATGGGGGGATTCATTGAGGGTACAAGAAACCATGTTACACTGATTGCATTTGTTGGGTAAAGTCCCTCTTACAATCATGTTTTGCCCCCAAAAGGTGTGGTACACACCAAGACCCCACCCAACAGTATACTTTTTAATAATGTGTCTTACTATTATAAGAAGGGGTACTTGAGTGCAATATTTTTATTGTTTAAAGAATTTTATGTAAAGTTGAGACAGACCTGACCTCTTAAGGGCTTATGTGCAATCAAAATTTCAGAATTTTCTTTCTTTTTTTTTTTTATTTTATGTACATAATTTATTTGTGTACTTTTTTTTTTTTTTTTAAGTCATTTGTACATAGATCGTGAATACATTTATGCCATTATGGGATTCAACGTGCTGATTGTTTGTACAAATTGGAGTGCTTACATCCCACCAATCAACATAGCCTTCACCTCATTTACCCAGTTACAGCGTTAAGACATTTGTGTTCTACACCTGATAGATCCAGCTTGTACTTGCAATATGCTCTATAGGTGTGGTCCCCTGCTAACCCCACCTCTGTCGACCCACCTCCCTCCCTTCCCTTCCCTCCTCCATCCTAGGCTATAGTTGCGTTTCATTTTTCATATGCAAGTGTGAGTAATTATAAATTGATTTCACAGTAGTACTGAGTACATTGGATATTTTTTTAAAAAATAAGTACTCGTTCCCTCCCTCCCCAGCCTTCCCTGCCAGCTGGGGTGGCAACGCCTCTCTCGCTTTTTCTTTTTCTTATTACACCCCTTTCCCCTTCCCTTTTTTTTTTTTTTTCCTTCCACCACCACCTCTTTTCCTTTTACCGTTTCCCCCCAGAGGCGAGTCCCCAGGTAGGGCTCTGCAGAGCCGTCTCACCCCCAACCCCTCCTGGCGCCGCCTTCCCTCCCAACCCAGGCTGGGCTGGAACGCGGCGGCGGTCAGAGGAGGGGCCTCCATGGAACTAATCCCGGGGTCACCGTGGAACTAATTTGCTGACCCAGCGCCTGCCACTGGCAACCGGTTCCCCCTCTTCTCCCTCCGCGGGTCCCGGATGACCTCGCGTGGCCACTGTGCGGCCTACAGCTCTGACAGCGAGGAGGAGGAGGAGGAGGAGCAGGAGAAAGAGGAAAAGATAACATCAAGTTGGGTGTCAGGCAGATCCAAAGGATATCTTGAAGTTTCCAGGACCTTTGGAAAACAAGAGATTGTCTTTCCTCTTGGAAAAGGCAATCACAAGGGAAGCCCAGATGTGGAAGGTGAAGGTGCCAAAAATGCATATAAATCAGAATGTTTCTCTGTCCCAGAGAGATGAAGTAATTCAGTTGTTGGCCAGACTCAAGTACCAGTTCAGCCTTTACCCAGAAACATTTGCTTTGGCTAGCAGTCTTTTAGACAAGTTTTTAGCTACTGTAAAGGCCTGCCCAAAATACTTGAGTTGTATTGCAGTCAGCTGTTTTTTCTTAGCTGCCAAGACTGTTGAGAAAGATGAGACCATCCCAGTACTACACGTATTAGCAAGAGACAGTTGCTGTGGATGTTCCTCATCTGAAATTCTGAGAATGGAGAGAATTTATTCTAGATAAGTTGAATTGGGATCTTCACACAGCAACACCATTGGATTGTCTTCACATTTTTCATGCCATTGCAGTTGTCAACTAGGCCTCAGTTACTTTTCAGTTTGTCCAAACTGAGCCTATCTCAACATTTGGCAGTCCTCACCAAGCAACTGCTTCACTGTATGGCCTGCAACCAACTTCTGCAATTCAAAGGATCCATGCTTGCTCTGGCCGTGGTTAGTTGGGAAATGGAGAAACTTATTCCAGATTGCAGAAAGCACAGATGAATAGCTCCCAGTTGAACCATTGTTGGGAGCTGGTGGCACATCCCCTTTCCACTCTGCAGTCTTCCTTGCCTCTAAATTCCATTTATGTCTACCGTCCCCTCAAGCACACCTTGGTGACTTGTGACAAAGGAGTGTTCAGATTACATCCCTCCTCTGTCCCAGGCCCAAATATCTCCAAGGACAACAGCAAGCCAGAAGTGCCGGTCAGGGGTATAGCAGCCTTCTACCATCATCTCCCAGCTGCCAGTGGGTGCAAGCATGCCTCTGCTAAACGCAAAGTGGAGTAAATGGAAGTGGATGACTTATATGATGGAATCAAACGGCTCTATAATGAAGATAATGCTTCAGAAAATGTGGATTCTATGTGTGGCACTGATTTATCAAGATAAGAGGGACATGCTTCCCCTTGTCCACCTTTGCAGCCTATTTGTGTCATGTAGTTTCAACAGTATGACAGAAGTGTTACCATCAAATGCAGACAAAGGTAGACCACTCTGGGGATGAGAACATGCAAAACCAGAAAAGGCTACAGAAGATTATACCTTATCCGGCTAATGTGAAGTGAACCGGGGAAAAAAAACCTATTTACTTGTCTAGATAATTATAATCCAACATTATTTAAGCACTTAAAGACCAAAAAAATTTTATAAAAAATCCAAAAGATGCAAAATTTTATTTAAAATAAAGTTTTTTTCAGCTGTATTCTTTTTTCTGCTGGAATGTAAGGTAGCATGCCCCATGTTAAAAATTCACATTTAATGGTTTTTTTAAAAGTTCCAAAATTCATAGCTAGCAAACTTGCTCCCAGTGTCCTGATTTAATTTTCCTCTTGTTTTTGCTTGCTTCTCCATTGAGTAGTTAATGAATTTTATGCATGTTGATCTATATTTGACTTCCACTGACCCCAAAATTATTTTTTAGCAATTTAATGAACAGATTAGGGCGATGTGACAGCCATGTGTAATCCATGATTCAAATTCCAGTTAATCTGAAAAGGGTACTTTGGAATTGTCCAATATGAGTCAGAGGTAGTAAGAGAAAAAGGTCTCATATTACCACGTTATTTTGTGTTTGTCTCATTTCAATTTCCACAGTTTAAAAACAATTACTGTTGTTATTTTTGTCTGTCTTAAAGTGAAGTCTTTAAAGATGGCATGTAATTAGGATGTTCTTAGATTTCTTGAATGCATTTTTGACATTTGTATAAAATAATTTGTGATAAAGTTAATATTATCCAGGTGCTCACCAAAGAAACATATATGTAACCACTAAAATTCGATTTTTGTAACTGCTCAGTTTTCACTCATTTATAATTAGAAGGAAAGACTGTGTAGATATTGGGGCAGCTTCACGATTTGAGTTTATAACATGTAAAAACTGAATTTAGTACCCTAGTTTTATATTAAACTGCTAGGATTTTCTCAATAAGTTATTCCCCTTGCCTCCTCAGCCTACCTTTATTTCTTTTGATTGACTTCTGGATCCTGAGCTCCCTTTGCAGTCTAAATAAGGTATTACAGTCAGATCATGTACTGATGATAAAAGCTTCTGGTAGCAATAAAAAGTCGTCCTTTAAAAAACAAAAAAAAAGTACTTTATCATAGTTTCACCTTCCAATAATCATCTCTATAAGTAAGGACTATAGAGAGTATAGGTTGTCTTTGAATAAAATACTATAGAAAACAGCATATATGTTAGTTATGACTATATTTGGATTTTGTCTCTAGTACAAAAGTTATACCTCTTTTTTTTTTTTAAAGTTTTATTTTTTATTTATTTATTTTTTTGGTTGCAGCTGTCATTGTTGTTTGGCGGGCTCAGGATTCGAACCCTCCAGCTCAGGTGTACGTGGCTGGCGCCTTAGCCCATTGAGCCACAGGTGCTGAGCCAAAGTTATACCTCTTCTATTTTATAGATAAAATATATTTTACTTCTTATATTTGTCTCTAGTTATAGATCAAACTAGTCTTTACGGACAGTATATCCAAAGAGATATTTTACCTCTTACATTTTTCCTAGACCTAAAGTTGCCTATTTACGAATGATTCCTGGTTGCAAATAGGATAAAATTGATGTGGGTAGGATAAAGATGTCAACAAATGGATGCTGGGCATAGGGCCTAGTATCTCATACCTGTAATCCCAGCAGTATGAGGGATAGTTTGAGCCCAGAAGTTTGAGACCATCTTGGGCAATAGAACAAGCCACCATCTCTATAGTAAAATAAAATAATTAAGCTGGGCATGGTGTCTCATGCCTGTAATGATAGCACTCTGGGAGGCCAAGGCAGGATGATCACATGAACTTTAGGAGTTCAAGACCAGCCTGAGCAGGACTGAGACCCCCTCTCCACTAGAAATAGAAAAAATAGCCAGGCACTGTGACAGGTGCCTATGTCCCAGTTACTTGGGAGGCTAGGTAAGAGGATCACTTGAGGCCAGGAGTTTAACATTGCTGTGAACTGTGATGCCATGGCGCTCTACCCAGGGCGACAGAGTGAGACTCCGTTTTTTAGCTCAAAGGAGTAGGGCGCCGGCCCCATATGCCCATATGTTCAAACCCAGCCCTGGCCAGAAACTGCATTAAAAAAAAAAAAGAATTAGCAAGGCATGGTAGTGCGTGCCATGTACTTCCAGCTATTGGGAGGCTGAAGCAGGGACATCACTTAAACCCAGGAGTTCGAGGCTCCAGTGAGCTATAATGGCAGCACTCCACTCCGGCCTGAGAGACAAAGTGAGAAGCTATCTCAAAAAAACAAAACAAAACAAAACAAACAAGGAGCATAGTACCGTTCCCACCTATGAATTTTAAAGCCAACAATTTATGATTTAATCTGCCTGAAGATAATGGGAACATGATTAATAATTGGGATGAAAGACTGAGATTCTGTAACATTTGGAGTCAACATGTATAATTAAATTTTAAGTTGAGTAGCAACTCAAAATAAAATGTGAAGCTCTTATGCATCTTTAATTTCTCCACTTCATTCATGTGTACATACATATTAAATAATTAGTTTATCCTCCATTTAAGTAAAGTTTAGATCTCCCAGGCTGGGTGTAGTGACTCATGCCTGCAATCCTAGCAATCTGCAAGGCCATGGCAGATAGATTGCCTGAGCTCAGGAGTTCAAGACCAGCCTGAGCAAGAGCGAGACCCCTTCCCTAAAAAGAGCTGGGAGTTGGGGTGGTTGTCTGTAGTTCCAGTTACTCAGGAAGTTGAGGCAAGAGGATTTTAGAACCTGAGAGTTTGAGGTTTCTGTGAGCTATGATGCCAATGTAATCTATCAAGGATGACAAAATGAAATTCTGTCAAAAAAAAATTAGGTCCCTGGAGTTATTAACCTTAGAGGTTTTTTTTCCTCTTAAAAATTACCCAGGTTAAGAAGATTATATTGAAACGATTGTTGATAATGCAGTAAAAAAAATTTAGAAATTTAGGGTAGAACTTTAAAGCTTGAATTGCCATCAACTAAAAGATCTGTTCATAGATTTTGTCCTCTTTCTAAAATTATGTTGATTGCGTCTCCATTAAAATATAATGATCCTTCATAGATTTACATTAAATTTTAACCTACTGCTGATAGTATGACTATTTCTCAATCTGATATGTTCTTCCTTAATTTCTAGAAAAAGATTATGTCTAATTATCAAGCATGTCTGACAGTTTTTATGTATGTTTTTATTCCATATATATGGTTTACTGTTACATGCCTTTTGGGAAAAAGATTAAATCTATAACTTTTCATTTTATACAGGCCCAAGCTCGTTGCCACAGAATTGGTCAGAACAAAGCAGTTAAAGTCTACAGACTAGTGACTCGTAACTCATATGAGAGAGAGATGTTTGACCGAGCCAGTCTGAAACTGGGCCTAGATAAGGCTGTGTTACAGAGCATGAGTGGAAGAGACAGTAACGTTGGTGGTGTATGTACATTTTCTTTTTCCACTTGGGCTTTTCGTGTTGTTTTTGTTTCTATTTAGTTTTACTTCTGGTAGTGTATCATTTAATTGTGGTCATACTGAACGCAAAATACATAGGTTTTTGTTTTTTGTTTTTTTTGAGACAGAGCCTCAAGCTGTCACCCTAGATAGAGAGCTGTAGCATCACAGCTCACAGCAACCTCCAATTCCTGGGCTCAAGCGAGTCTCTTGCTTCCGCCTCCCAAGTAGCTGGGACTACAGGCACCCGCCACAACGCCC
>CAUYRH010182063.1:0-24537 GCA_963574655.1 Perodicticus potto | reverse complement strand
CACTGCAAGGTAGTTGTGTGGATAATTGTCAGAGCTTACACTGGGTTTAGGAGACATTTTAATCTTTTTTTTTTTTTTATTAAATCATAGCTGCGTACATTAGTGCAATCAAGGGGTACGTACAATGTGCTGGTTTCATATACAATCTGAAATGTTTTCATCAAACTGTTTAACATAGCCTTCATGGCATTTTCTTAGTTATTGTATGAAGACATTTGTATTCTGCATTTAGTAAGTTCCACCTGTACTCCTCTAAGATGCGCCATAGGCGTGGCTCCACCAATTACCCTCCATCCACCTCAACCTCCCCCCACCCCTCCCTTCCCATATTCTTGTGCTATAGTTGGGTTATAGCCTTCATATGATACATTTAAATTAGCTTCATAGTAGGGCTGAGTACATTGGATACTTTTTCTTCCATTCTTGAGATACTTTGCTAAGAAGAATATGTTCCAGCTCCATCCATGTAAACATGAAAGAGTCAATAAAATATAACTATGAAGTTATTGATAGGCAAGTAATCTAACAAATGATGACGCTTCCCAATTATGGGAGATTCTGTTGCACTTCACAGAAGTCAATTTTTATCTATTGATATGGAGAAAATTCCAACAAAAATTGCTTAAAAAATCAACACATAGAGCGGCAGTTGTAATGCCCCTATTTGTGCGAGCCAGCCAGACCTATGGGTGTCTGCAGACAGAAAGAGACCTGGATGGGGCCACCCAGGTGGAGTGTGAGTGCTGCTGGGGGTCAGCCGAGTATGTCGCCTCAACTTCTGAGGGGTGAGAATGATAGACAATGAAAACACACCATCCATCCCTTTAAAAACAGCTACAAATCCCTGTAAAATATTCTATTGCAGACATATGCCTTAACTATAATATGACTGCAATGCAAACAGTGATCTCCAAGATGAGCAAATTTGAGACATTTCACCTCCGTGTCTGTGCCCAGCAGGGGGTCGCTCCAGAATCCCTGATCAGAGCTCCCAAGGTCAGGACGGCATGACCTCCTCTCTCCCACGACGCTGTGCTCCCTGCTCTGTGAGGCCCCTCGGCCTTTCCATCTTGTCATCAGCTGGTGGAGTCGGGTCCTCCAAGCTCACGCGCAAAGGGACCTCATGCCTCAATACTGGGCATGTGACCTAATCCCTAACATCCATCCAGTGGTTCTAAGTTAGCTAACCCTGCCACTGTTTAAAGAAATTGAATAAAAACAGCCATTTGTTCATCAGTCATAGAACTCAGTCTCCAAACAGCAACAGACCATGTCGGCGTTCCAGGCTCACGGTGCCCTGTGGCGACCACTGCACATCCAACTGTCTACGCAGGCGGGATTTCACGTCTACACGGCCTGCAGCCTGCTCTCCGACTCAGCTTGTTTGTAGTTAAAAGTGCCATCCATTCCCTTAAGGCCATCCCCATGAGGAGAGGCGCTAAGTCCCTTTATCAGCCCCCCCAAAGCAAGCCCCCCACTACCCAGGGTTGCCACGTCCATGGTGAGAACCACGTGGAGCTCACACCTGAGGAGGAAACATCCGGGCAGCAGAGGGCGGCCGAGCAAGTTCGCGAACTCATCCCCACATGCGCCACATGCCTGTTCGCGCCACATGCCTTGTGCTGAACATCACCAGGGTCACCTTCGAGGTCCTCCCCTGGGGAGCCGTGCACTGACGCCAGCACCTAGTCCACCCTTCAAAGCAATTTTGGAACCCTTTTTCTGGAATAGCCATCAAAGCTGTCACCAGACAAAGTCAGACAATTAAGTTCAAGAACTGGCCATAGAAAACGCGCTCAGGTGTTCCTGCTGGTGCACAGAGAGCTCAGGTCTCATCCGTCCACTTTGCTTACGTCGACAACCACTGTTGTCACACATTTTATCGCATGCACAGTCCAAGTCACCTTCTGCCCAGATGGCTCCTTCTTCACCTTTGCTTCAAACTCTGCAGAGTCCTGTCCACTCCGAGTGCAGGAGTGCCCTGGAAATCCCAGAGGCCCAGCTCCCCACCCGTCTCCTGCCCCTCCCTCTGCCTTCTTGCTGGCCTATAAGCTGGGCTCTGCACTCTGTCCCCACTACTTAGCCAAACCGCTCGGCCTGCAAGCTGTGAGCTCACCTGACCCTGCGGCCAGAGCCCCGTGTTTGTTGCAAGGCTGCACCTGAGCTTCCCTCTCTCGCCTGCTCCACAGCCTGGGGCACTTTCTGTCCCACCTCTTGGGACCCACTGACCCACAGCACTCAGGGCCTCTTCCCTGGAGGGAGGAAATGTTTGTGCCAGAATCAGTTCCTGACACTTAGTAGGCATTGAACGAATATTTATGAGGATAAATAAGCAAACCAGCAAAGATAAATATCCACACCTACCAGCTCAGCACTTTAATTGCATTGTATATGATTAAGTAAAATTGTAGATGGGTAGTTTCAGGGACTCCTATAATATTTCATTATTTTAAATAGTCCTTTAAAAGAGTGTTAAGGAAGAGGTTAATCTCTGAGGCATATCCAAAGACAACAAGCACCTTCCGGCAAGTTTTGCATGGTGTTTCTGGTCATCTGGAGGATGTGCTGGCCACACCAGGGGCCCTGTGACGTGCAGTCCACGTCCTTCCGTCTGACAGCACAGATGAGCAATCAATATTTGCTGAGTGAATGGAGGGTTGAAAGTGCCACCCTGGGTCCTGGGCTGAGCTCCAAGGGAGGCACAGGGCTCTGCTCGCCTGTCCGGAGTCTTCACAGACACGGGAAACACCTGGGGTGGCTTCTCATTGCTCCCAGAGACACTTCACAGCCTCACAGCAAATGCAGGTGAACAGGGTAGCTTCGAGGATTTATATTGAGATAAATTGTCCTAAAAAGCCAAGAACTTTATTACAGGTTTGCAAAAGGGTGTGGGCAGAGGCAGGGAGGGGCTGGCTTCCTAGTGGCCCAATGTGTGGTCCCTGCTTTGACAGCCTTCCTGCCTCTCTGCTTGAATAGCTGGTCAAGGGCTGGGCGGGTAGGACAGGTCCGCTCCACAGTCCAGCAGCTCCCTGCAGGTAGAAGGGCCTTGGACCCTTTAACGGTTCTGTGAGCACATGTACCAAGGGCTGAGTGGCATCATCATCTGTGAGCCCTTGTTTAGGAATTTGATGGATTTTGAGTATTTTGTATAGTTGCCCCCCCAAGTCCTAATTTAGAGCATTTCTAACAGAAGCATGATGCAAAAAATTACCACATTTTCCTCAAAATATTATTTGTTTTTTGAGAAATTGAGGAGCCAGTAGAGGTTTCAGAGTCTGTCCCACTCTCTGTTCTCTTGGGTCCCCTGCCCCAGAGCCAGGTTCTGCCCACAGCCCCCTCATTGAAGAACCCACGCCAGGGTATAAGGAATGATTGCTGCTCCCCTGGGTGTAATATTTGGAGATGGACTGTGACGCTTTCACCAGGAGGAAGGACTGGCGGAGAAGGCCAGCCCTTCCTTGGGACTGTAGTGTCTGGGCAGGGGTCTCCCAGGCAGTGCTGTGAGCTCCCCAGGAGCCGTCTGCAGGGGTCTTCGCACAGGCCGGCGAGCAGGGAGCCACTACAAGGAAGTGGTGGGAGAAAGTCTCACCCAGGGGACAGGCTTGCAGGGAGTTGTGTGTCTTCCTAAGCAGAGCCTCTCCACGTCCACTGTCACTGCTGTTCACTCGAGCATGCCATGGTTCTGTGTAAGAGGGGAAGCTACTCTTCCACCTGCAACCCTGGGAAAGATTGCTCCAGAAGTGCTGAAGGCTGCATGCTGGAAACAGGCCCTTATATCTGTCCCCAGACGGTCTACACCTTGTGCAGGTGGGGCTGAAGGGCAGGAGGGGCAGGGCAGTGGCAGCTGTGACCCAGCACTGCAGTGCTGGACACACGCCCAGTCTGGCAGCCCAGCTTGGTGGGGCCTGCAGGCTGCTCTGTTGGCCCCTTGCCGGCCACACAGGAAACCTGAGAACACAAATGTCACAGCCTCCAGTCACATGCACACGTTTTCATCTGCTGTGAACCCAGGGGAGCATTTTCCTGGAGCAAGTGTCCTTCAGGGTGGTGAGATGGAAGGAAGCGTCGAGTGGAGCCAGGATACAGTCTTGACTCCCACCAAGAACAGGAGGAGGGAGGCGCAGCTGCCCTTTTGAAATGTAATCCCACCCTTCACTTGAGTGCAGCCTTTGGCAGACATGTAAAAAAAAATAAACAATAGTCCATAAAGTGTTTGCTGATATAGGAACCAAAGATAAACAGGTAGAGAAGAGGCTGCCACAGGAGACAGCACAGCTGCGTCCAGAATAAAGCTGAGAATGACATGCCAGCGCACTTCTCATCTCCTCACAGTAAAGGCACATCCAGGGAAGAATCCGTTGCCTTGTTATCTGTTTATTTAGTTATTGCTTTAAAGAAAGCTTTTTGTAGACTTTGAGAAGTGGTCAAACAATGAAAACCGTTTGGTACTAATCAGATGCTCTGCCGGACGCCACCCTCCCTGCACCAGAACTATTTGCAGGAACTGTCACCCAGAACTCAGCGGCCCAGGACAGGGGTCATAGAGGTCAGCAGAGCCACTGGGCAGAGAGGGTTTTACAGGATGGACCTTGAGGCCTGAGACACCGGGTGCCCCAGGAGAGTTTGCCCCCAGCCGAGCTATGGACACCCAGCCCAGGACCTTCTGCCTGAAGGGGACCGTGTCCTTGTGTCACATGCAGGGATGGCGGCAGAGCTTCCGGTCAGAGCAAGAGCTTTCCCTGGAGTGGGGTGGGGTGTCCAGCACGCAGCGGGATGCGTCTGATGGGCGTCAACTATCCGGCTAAATGGCTCACAACACGTGACCAGGAAGTAAGACGCCTTGGCTTGGGGAGAAGCCCTTCCTCCAGGTCCCCTCAGGCCACGCAGTCCCAGTGATGACACCACCCCAGTCCACTGATGCCCGGCCCCTGGGAGCCCCATAGCCTTTGGCCGAAACCCAAGAGGCTCTGGCCATGGCCATTCCGGGCAGAAGAGACCCCAACCCCCAAGCCCATCCCCAGGGCTCTTTCTCAACCAGAAAAGAGAAGCCAGAGCCTATGAGGTCACAGTGAGAAGAACCAGGGGTCAAAGAGAGGAGGGCCAAGTGAGTGAAGGGGAAGGCTCGCCCGAGGTGAGCACAGAGCATGCAGAGCGCTGAGCAGAACACGACGGAGGGGTGTGACGGAGAGCCGAGCAGACGTCACAGGTGCTGGGACCACGGTCAGCCACAGAGAGCAGGGAGCCGCACCCAGAGGATGCACAGAAAGTGGAAGGTGGAAGTAGACTTTAAAAAAATGCAATAGATTTAGAAAACAATGTCAAGGAAGTCTACCAGAATGTGGACAAAGTAACAGAAGCAAAGAACACATGAGTGAAGAAAAAGAGATAAAGAGAGATGTCACAGCAACTGAGAACTCGCTGGCAGTGGACACAGACACGGGCACAGAGAGGGCCGTGGGCAGGTGCACACAGCGGCTCACACAGTGAACACACAGACGTGTCTGTGCAGCGGGCGGAGCTCTGGGCAGTGAAGTACACAGTATGATACGGCGTATATTAACACCACTTATCTCTTGTCCCTCTCTGTGAGTACAAAAACCTGGGGTTGAAGCAGCCCACGGAGCTTCCCACAGAACGATGTTAAAGAACGTCTAGATGGCATTATAATCGCTGAACGTCTAAGGTATGAGGACCACGGAATGCCATTGCCATAGCCTTTCACGGAGAGGAAACACAAGGCGTCACCTGTAACGTAACACACACACCAAGGAGTCTTTCTCTCAGTGAGTTCAGATGTTAAAAGACGGTAGAGCAATTTCTTTAAAACTGTGAGGGCAAACAATTCAGGCTGATATTGCGCAACTTGACAATCCCTCAACCAAGTGTGAAGGAAAGACCAGAAATTCCAACAGCAAAGGAAGCCGAAATGTCTTTTATTGGGGCATTATTTTTAGGGTGTGCTCTAGCAAAGTGGGACCGTGAGCTAGTAAAGGAGAACAGAATGAACCCGAGAAATCGTGGTTCCGAGCCAGCAGAGTCACCGCCCGGGGGAGCAGCTGGCGGGAGCACAGGCGCGGGAAGATGGATGCTCAGCGGAGGGAGGAGCCTCCAGGGAAACGGGCGGGAAGCCGAGGAGAAAAGCACAGTGACGAATTCAAAACAAACGTAGGGGTGATTTGAAAGAGGAAGAAAATGAGGAAGGGCAGGACAAGCAAAGGAAACGCCTAAGAAAGTCTGGGAAGTCTGTGCGAAGCTAAAGAGAGGGACGGCTCTAAGCAATTAGGGGTGAGGAAAGCTGTTTTGACTCTGAGCTGAAACATTGTGTAGGAGGGGCCTGGGGCTTTCTACTTGATCAGATGATGAACATTCACAGGTTGAGTATCTCTCATAGGAAATTCTTGGGACCAGCAATGTTTCAAATTTCAGATTTTTTTCAGATTTCCAAATATTTGCAGAAACACACACCAGTTGAGCGTTCCTAATCCAAACACCTGAAATAGGAAATGCCCCCAAAGCCAGAACTTTTTTGGATGACAATATGATACTCAAAGGAAATGCTCAGTAGAGTATGACAGATTTTTCATTCTAGGGTTGGGGATGTTTAACCTGTATTTATTTATTTATTTTTACCTATTTATTAACTTTTTGGATCAGTCTATGAACAAAATGAGAAAATTTGGTGGTGCCTATAGGACAGAGTTTAATAATTTACACCCGTGAAAACGTGACAGTAGCAGTGGTCACCAGAGCGGTCAGGACTCACGGACAGAGGAGGAAGCCAGTGCCCTCAGATCATAGAGGAAGGGGCCTGCTTTGCGAGAGAGACTCGTCATTTTAAGGGAGAAGCATGTGAGGTTTTATTTACATTCTGATTTATTTAAGACTATTTAGTTGTAAACATCTAAAGTTACACAAGTCCCATTTTGTGGTGATGCCCAAGAGAAGCAGATTCTTAAATAGGGAGCTGCCTTAACGTCTCCTGTGCTCCCGGCCCTTGAATGTCCCTCCCACACTGACCCTGGGTTTGACCACTGGACCTGGACTAGCCAGTGCGACAGGAGCAAATACTACCCGAGCAGAGGCTGGTCGTGTCTCCTCGCTGCTCCAGCCCTGCACTCTCTGCAGAAGAGATGTGGTCACCAGGACCTCGGGAGACAGCCACAGCCCCTCCTACCAGAGAAATCAGAACTGTTTTGGCACGGGTCTTGCTGATGAAGCCCGGTGGGCCTCTGCGGCTCCAGAAGGGGCCTTGTTGGTACACTGTCTCCAGCCACCAGGCACCAGCCCACAGAGTAGGGATTGTGGGGAAAGGGCCTTGTTGGTACACTCCCTCCGGCCACCAGCCTGCAGAGTAAGGATTGTGGGGAAGGGGCCTTGTTGGTACACTGCCTCCGGCCACCAGCCCACAGAGTAAGGATTGTGGGGAAGGGGCCTTGTTGGTACACTCCCTCCGGCCGCCAGCCTGCACAGTAGGGATTGTGGGGAAGGGGCCTTGTTGGTACACTGCCTCCGGCCACCAGCCCGCAGAGTAGGGATCATGGAGAAGGGGCCTTGTTGGTACACTGCCTCTGGCCCCAGCCCACAGAGTAGGGATTGTGGGGAAGGGGCCTTGTTGGTACACTGCCTCCAACTGCCAGCCTGCAGAGTAGGGATCATGGAGAAGGGGCCTTGTTGGTACACTGCCTCCAGCCACCAGCCCGCAGAGTAGGGATTGTGGGGAAGGGGCCTTGTTGGTACACTCCCTCCGGCCACCAGCCTGCAGAGTAGGGATTGTGGGGAAGGGGCCTTGTTGGTACACTGCCTCCGGCTGCCAGCCTGCAGAGTAGGGTCTGGACCCCACCACACACAGGACCAAGTGTCAGCAAAACCTGATTAACAAGGCAAACAAAGGAATATGCAGGGCGACATTAATTAGGGCATCAATCCCTCAGGCATGGTTGTTGGGCTGAACCACTCTGGAATTTTTTGAGTCTGTCTACAATTAATTATTTTAGGGGATAACAGCAGATATCATAGCTTGTTAATAGGTTTAAAATATCATGAAAAACAAACTGAGGGAGGTTTAAGGTCTGAGCTTCCTCAGAGCTCCGCTCCCATCCCATGACAGGCCTCCCTTCTCCCAGGTGGCCTCCACCATGGTGAAGCGCAGCTCTCTGAGGGCAGGAGCAGGAGACACGAGCTCAGCCACATCACCAGCTCAGCACCCTCCCCCAGAAGTCAAGCAGCACGGCCCAGGCCAGTGTGGGGCCTTCTGAAGGGTCTCTGCTTACAGGTTAAACGTCTGTCCTCACAGAGGCACTCCAGGTGAGGGCAGAACATGGGAGGGGCCTGAGGAGCTCTCCGCCACTCCCATGGGTACGGCCTGACTTGGAATGCAGGGAACACACTGGGAAGTGGCAGGAGCCAGGGCAAACTCGACAGCCACCCTCGAGCCTTCAGGACTGACATCGCCAGGGGAAGCGGCCTCCCAGCAACATGATTCCATATGCACAGTCCTGCCTGGAGCACACAGGAGCGGTCACACATTCTGGGGACGTAAGATTGAACACGGCCAGCAGGTACCCAGATGTCATCCTCACCCCACCCAAGGCCCCTGAGCTATCACACAGGGGGCCCTGAGCTCAAGGAGAGGGGTGTACAGGGAGGCAGGTACACAAGTCCATTCAGTAGGCAGTAAGCACGGGGGCACCGTAGTATCCCCAGATGCAGAATGATTGTGAATTATGCACACACACGTGCACACACGTGTGAACACACATGTACACACATGCACACACACACATCACAGGTGGACAAGGGCATGTCTTCATTGGAGCAGTGACCATACCAGGCTTATGCAAACATACCCTGTGAGCAGCAGGCACAAAGTGCCTCGAACATGGAAATTCCTTTCCGTGAATTACTCTAAGTCCAGCACAGTGTTCACACCATGCTGGGCATCAGCCACACCAGTTTCATCCGCCCGGTGCTGTTCCCCACAAACACATTTTTCAGGGTGCAATTATGGCTGGGGTCAGCGTTCCCACCAGGGTCGGGGTCAGCCTGTGGCCTGACTCTCCCCAGTCAATAGCCAGACGATACTGAAGCACCGGCTGGACCCTTCAGAAGCCCCGGGCATATGAATGTGAGGTGAGGTGTCTGTGGCAGAGGTTTGTCACTGGAGCACAACAACCAGATGTGACGAGAGTGATGAAGGGACAGGCTCCTCAGGGAGGGACACCTCGGCGAGGACTCGGGGGAGAAGCCTCGGCCCCTCCCCACAGTCCATCCTTGCTCAGCCCACAAGCCGGCTCCATTTGCTATTTTACTCCTGACCAAATGGTTCTGAAATCCGATTTCCAAAGCGACCTCCGTCCGTCCCACCACGTCACTGCTCACCCGGCCTCCTGCTGTGAGTTACGTCACACTCACGCATGTCACGCCCTCACTCGTGAAAACCTCACTCGGGCACGATCAGACACACCTGCTCACATCCTCACACACATCCCTGGACACAGCCCACGGCCCTAAGCCAATCAGAGAAAACATTTGAGTGCAGGGTAGAAATGTGTCCCTCATTCCCTATAATCTTTGAAATGAGCAAAAAGGATAAAGAAAGATCCACATTCCAGGTCACACGTGAGAGAATGCATTTAACGAGCGTGAAGTTTCTCGGGCGCTCAGTAGCCAAGTACGGCCGCAAGCACGCCAGTCTGATCACTCTGAGAACGCCGCTCACAGCAGAAGGAACCAGATCCTCAGAAGCTTCTGAAAAGCCTACGTCCTCCACAGCTCTGCTGGGCTGCTTTCCACACGTGGCCCTCAGAGACCACGTGTGTTCAGAGCAGGTGGTGAGAAGGTCAGCGGCCATGGGGACTCGAGCCTGGGTGAGAAGGCCCCTGCCCAGCAGCGTACTCTGTGCCCAGAGGCGATCGCTCTCTGTGGAATCCTGCTGCCGGCCAGTGGCCTGAGGAGCCGGGAGTCACCTACAGGGAAGGCACATTGGGACAAATGAACCCTCACTGTGAACACTGGAAAGTTCTGACTTTGCCGGGGAAAATCTCAGGAAAGCCCTTTTCATATTTGTTTCTGAGGGAAGAATGTGAGGGATCAAGTGTTGCAACCATGGCAATGCCTCTCTAAAGTGAGCAGTGCCTAGCACCGGTCAGGGGCGGCCAGCCTGGTGACCCTGGGACGTGGAGGAACAACCTCTGGGGAAGGAACCAAGGGAGGAAGGCAGGGAGGGAGGACCAACTCTGGCTGACTTTCTCTTGTTCTTTACTCCTGCTGAAAAGTGCGTGGTTTGCATTTCTGACGCCTTCACCCTTTCCCTGGGTGGTGACAGAAGGCAGTCAGTAGGGAGGGACCTGGCTGTCCCCTTCCCAGGGTGTTAGCCAGAACTAAATACAAAGCTAGAATATAAACCACCCTCCAACAGCATCACTACAAGAAGAGTATTGGAGAAGCTGCTCTCATAACAAACGTGAAAAAACGCAGAAAACAACTTTACAAGCAATTGGGAAAATAATAAAACAAACTTTACAGCCAGTCACCCGCTGTGCATGTGCACACGTGAGCGGCAGCTGTGGCTGACCGAGCACCGGGGCAGCCCGGGTTCCTCCCTTTCCACAGGTGGCGGCTAATTCTGAGGAGGGCCCTGTGCCCAGACTGCTCCTCTCCCGGGCTGGGCACGGCCCCAAGGCCGAGCGTCGTCCACCTCGAGTGGTCTCGGTGCTACCCAGGCTGAGGCACAGCTGCCCTGGACTCGTCTCCCTGACCCGTCCATCTGTTCTCCCGCTGGCTAGTCCAGGTCAGCTCAGTAATCAGAGCGAGGAGAGAGGACAGGACACAGGAGGGTCCTCCGGTCGTCGGGACTGGCCAGGCATGTGTGGTGGCCTGGATGCAAATCAGATAAAAACGCTGCAGGGAGGAGATGGTGACACTCAGTCACACGCTGATGGACGGTCAGTGAGACAGAGGACACTCGGGCTGGGAGGATATGAGCCATTGTTGACCTGGTGGGGAGGGGCCGGAGTCGGCTTGGATCAAGTTCAAAAGGAGACCAGCAAGGAGACACCTGCTGGGAGGGGTTTTGTTTAAGGACGAGAGAAGCAGGCTGACAGCTAGGGATGCAGCGGGGTCAGAGAAACCCCCAGACCTGTCCCACGTCTGCAGCACTGACCGCCCCGTGTGGCTAGTGGCCTCTGTCCACCAGCTGCTCAGGACAAGGGCCTTGATGTCTCCCTGACTCAGTCTCTCACACCCACAGGCATCCTGCCAGCCAGGCTGCTGTCAGTCCTTGAAGTCCAATCCAAACGCTGCCTTCATTGCTGCCCCCCCACCAGCCTCCAGCATCTCCCCAGAGTCACTGCAGTACTGTCCTGGCAGCTGTGACTGTCCAAAAATCAGTCAATTAACCGAAGACACAGAGGGTCACTGAGCCATGACAGAATCTGCAGGAGGAGGCCCTGGAGCCCTGGCCTGGCCCTGAACTGCCCGGCCCTGCACTCCTGCCACACTTAGTGCACGGATGGGAGTGGTAGTCACAGCCTACTGCGGGCACGTGCCGGGCACCTGCAGAGGAGTGATGGGTGGAAGACCCAAGCACCAGGCCCCTGGTCCAGGGTGTTCTGCCACCAGCCTGGGCATGGCTGTGTTCTGGGGGCACCAGGGCTCCCACCCCAATGCCACCCTCCAACATGGGCACTTGACCTGCCTTCACGGCAGCCTTTTGTGTGGTTCTGCTGGTGTCTCCTCCTTGTCCACAGGCCACCTCCCCCATTCAACTAAGGGTCACTCAACACCCCCCATGCCTGGACGGCCCCAGGGCACAAGGGCCATCTGTGACGCCGCAGCAGTCCTGGGCTCGGCAGCAGGTTCTCAGTGTGGCCATCACTGAAAATGCTACTGGGGCACCTGGGTTTGCCAACCCATCACCACTACCTAGGTACAGAGGAGAATGGTGGTCCCAGGATGAGAGCAGCCTGGGGGGCCTCTCTCCTCCCATTGTCTGAGCCCATAGTGAGCCAAGGAGGACTCTTTCCCAAAAGTCATTTCAGAGGTGACAATGATGGAAGTGCCTGATTCCAGCACTGATGCTGCACTGATCATGAAGCTTAGGAAGGGAAGGTCACGTGACAAACCACACTGCTGTCTTTACCACTGCCCCTGCTGGTCGGCCCCCAGGTCGGCCACACCTGGGGTTCACCCACGTCTTCCTGTGGACACCAGAGACTCTCTGCCCTGGCTGTGTCCAGGAGAAACACCAGGGATCGAGAGCCCAGTGGGACCAGACACAGGGAGTTGGTGGGAAAGAGCAGCCTCTCCGCTCCCCAAGTGGGATGCTGAGAAACTCACCAGCCCTCTGCACAGTGCCCAGTAGGACTGACCTGTCACTCTCGGGCACGCAGCCTACCGAGGCCCCCTCAGCTCCATCGCACACCCACCCAGGCTCACCTGGGATCTCTGTCTTGGGGCCTGCTTCCTCCAAGTCACTCTACCCTTGGGTAGGCACCAGGCCAGCTCCCAGCAGGACTGACCAGCCTTGGGGGACAGGACGCAGTGGGAGCTGACCTGGGCCCTGGACACTGGGTCCTCCTAGGGAGCAGGCCCCTCTCCTGGCCTCACCCTAAATACTAAATCAGGGCAAGTTCCAGGAATGTAGTAGGGGCCGAGGAAAAGTGGGACGGCCAACCTACTTACCGAGCAGGGAACAGAATGGGTGGTTTATTTCATAAAATTCAGATTCACTCTACTTGTACCTTAAGCAGACACACGGGCGGAATTTCCTGCCCTTTTGCAGACGTAAAACCCTAGTTGAAGAAAGGTCAAGGGAGGGAGATAGCAGGCTCAGAGTGCTGTGCTCTCCCACCAGCACTGGACTTCCAGACCCCAAGGCTCAGCTGCACCCAGGTCCCCAGCAGTGCCTTCCAGGCTGGCAAACACACACATGGGAGTGGAGCAGGGTGTCTACCACACGGAACCACAGGGCTCCCCTTTGGAGACTACCCTGACTCAATTCCCTCTTGAGAAACTTCAGCTATCACCTTTCTTTCCACCTGTGCAAACTGACAAACTATCTCTCCAGCAAAAGCCGATATCATGTGTCCTTGCCCCTCCCAGGTGCCTCCTGTGAGCGAGGTCAGCTCACTGGCCTGCACACATTGGAGGCCTGTTTATTACCAGTGGCAAAGGACCCTGGGGGCAGAAAGCCACACCCTGCCCTGCGTTTGGACATGGTGCTGCTCCCAGTGAGGAAGGCTCAACTTACAGCGACGGCTCACACCTGCCCAGGAGAGAAGTGAACACCTGAGCAAACACTGCTTTGGGCGGCCAGGCTGCCTCCCCTGGGAGGACGAAAGTGGCGGAGTTGTGCTGTGTGTTAGCAGGAGGGTGCAAGAGAGATGGCAGGGCCTGTCTCAAATGTAGACATGTTCTGCCTGCCTGACAGTAGCTAGCAGAGCCCACCTTGCTCCTGTGAAGATTCTTCTAGAAACAGTCCACATAAGACCACTGGACCCTGCTGGCTGCAGGGCTTTCTCCTGTAGCCAGTGGGTCATAACATTGAAGAAGGAAAACGGCCAGCCGTGCTCAGCAGGGTGCCGCCTGGCACACGTGTGGCTGTCCCTCCCGTGCTCGAACTGCCCTTAGGGAGCAGGGCCTCAGCTCGGTTTGCAGGTGTTTTGGAGATGTTTATTAGGGTGGAAGGATTAGCAATTTGAATTTTCTTGTTTATGCTTTTCTATTTTTTATCCCAGGTGAGCACTTACACGGAATAACATCCGACTTTCAGGGAAGACATCACAGTTTAGGAAGTCTTGGCCTGAGAATGTGGGGAGTGCCAAGGAGACACTCAGGTGGTGAGCGTTGCCCTGACCCCAGGATGGAGCACAGCGGGGACAGAGGGCAGCTGGGCACAGGGCACGGCCAGCCCCTCTCCCTTCCTCCCAACTTCTCAGCTAGGCTGTTCCACCTGCCCCTACAAGTGGGCTCAAAACACTGGTCGGGGCCTGAGCCTCTTTCCAGCCCATGTTCTCTTTCTCACAGCCCAGGAGGCACCAGGTGTGCCCGGGCTGACCTCTGCAGTCAGCTCTCAGATTTCACCACTAACGTCACTGCCGCTTCCCAACTGTGCATCAGAGGCCGGCTCCAGGGAAAGCTGCAGCTCATGGGAGTCAGTCCCAGCCCTGGCCTGGCAGGTCTGTCTGCCGGTGCCAAGAGCGAGTCCCGACTTTCCTGCTACCTCCACCCCCCGCCCCTGCCCTGGGCCCTGCAGGTGCCTGCCCCCTCGGGGTACCCCTCCTCTGCCGTTCCAGATGCCGCTCATTCCCGCCGTCACAACCACCAAGCCAGCCCCCAAGTTCCTGCACAGCCCACCTGGGCTGCCCCACTGCCCCAGGGTGCTGCACACACTGGGGCCGTGGTCCTTACGTGTCCACGGGCCTTTCCTCTTCATGCCTGAGTTCCCACCCTGCTCCTGCCGCTGATGCTGCCAGAAACCTGGCGGGGAGGCTGCCGCGAAGCCGAGTCAGAGGCCACGGGGCCTCACCACCATGAGGATGTGGGCAGTGTGGCTTTCACTGCTTCCTGCTCGCTGCTCTTCTGCTGCTGAGTTCCAAATGACCTGAAATGGATTTCCTGCGAGTGCTAATGAGAGCATGCCTCCCTCCCCACAGGTGTGGATGGCACAGTGGACGGGTGTCCCCCAAGGACCTGCGTGGGACAGGACCCAGTGCACAGAGCGAGCTCCTTTCCTGCACTTTTTATCGTGGTGAAACACACGAAACTTGAAATTTATCATCTTACCATGTTAAGGTGTCAGCTCAGGGCACTCAGTCTATTCACATGGCTGTGCATCCGTCACCACCCAAACCCAGAACATTTTCATCTTCCCAAACTCACCCCCTTAAACACTGACTCCCCACTCTCAGTCCACAGCCCCACGGCCTGTTGAGCATCATTCCACGCCCAATGGCTTCCACCTGCTGCCTGTGGCAGGATGGGGGATGCTCTGGGGACGCGTGTGGGGTCACAGGTGTCTGTTGCTGGATCATATGGCAACCCCACACGCACCTTTCTGAGGACCCACCACAGAGGTCCCCACAGGGAGCTCACCCTGACACCAACGCTGCCCTGGGGTGTTTGCTCCAAGTAGCCCCCTCGTGGCCTTTAGGAACTTAACGCACGAAGAGGAAAAGGCCATGGAATAAACCAGGCTCTACGTCCTGTTAGCACCAGCTGCCCAGCCACAGTGCTGGCCACCAGGTCACTGACCTCAGCAGGACGGACCTGAGGTCTATGGGAACCACGGCTGGGCTGGGAGGGACGGGACACAGGAAGAAACCCTTAGAGGTGCTCGGACAAGGGAGCTGAGCCCTGGGACTCAGGTGGGTCAGTCTGTGTTGGCCTCCAGCCCCGTGTCCAGCTTGAGGTGAGGAGACTGGATACACAAGGCCCACAGGCCTTTGGGTTCAAAACTCAAATCCCGTAAGAATGTAATGTCCAGGTTATGACCTCTCCTCTGAAGTCCTTTGCAAACAGCCTCCTTCCCTGCCAGATCACCCTGGGACTCGTTTGCCAGGATGGGACTGGGAGGGGTGTAGGAAGACGGGGTCAGACTGTCTGACAGAGAACAGAGGGCAGCGCTGACCAACACCCCAAAATGTCAAATAAGAATCACCCAGCAGTCTGAGCAGTAACTGCCCTGGTGACATGTCACCAGCGAGCTTTGATGGGAGACTCCGGGGGCGCGGGAGGAGGTGGCTGGTGAGACAGGGGGACCCTCCTGCAGGGCTCCCATCTCAGTGGGAGAATGAGCAAGCAGCAATAAAGTTCTGTTGTTTAAAGCCACTAAGTCTGTGACGGTTGTCCACAACAGTAAAAGGCAGCGAATCAGTGCATAATACACGCGACAAAGTAAACACACGGGTCATGGGAAGGCATGTGTTCCCGAGGGTCCTTTAGAGCGGGAGGACCCAGGCCATTTCTCAGAGCTGAGGCCTTACAGGAGGAGGGACTGTGCTCAAGGCAGAAGGAACTGCTGTGCAAAGGCCCTGTGACGGCCGAAGCGTGACGTGTTCTGGTGCCACCTGCAGGCCGGCACGGCTGAGGCGTGGTGGGCACACAGAGAGTGGCAGGAGACGTGCGAACACAGCCTGGAGCCGTGCAGACAGCGTGCAGACTCCAGAGAAGCCTGGGTTTGTTCTAAGCTCCACAGAGGCAACTGCTGGGTTTGAAGCTGAGGTGAAGGGGCTGCTCTGGCTCCCCGTGGACACTGCCTGACACAGGGGCAGTGGGAGAGAGAAGCAGGGGCAGCTGGTGGCCAGGAGGACAGAGGGACCGAGGGACCAGCTGAGGAGGGATCAAAGATGACCTCTAGTGTTAGGCTCAAACTCCTGGGCAGCACGGGGTACAGCTGACTGAGCAGGCAGAAGGGCGGGGATGGGGCATAGGCTTTCTTGGAAAACCACAGGAGAAATGCTTTGTATTTTGTTCTTAACGAACAGAACCATGGGATGGAGAATCAAAGACAATGATGCGTCCATCAGAGTGCAGAGCCTGGTGGGAAATCAGAGCCATCAACCTAAAGCACAGGCAGGAAGCAGTGGGGTGGGGGGGCACGGAGCCGGTGCTGGTCATTGTCCAGGAGGAGAACTTGTGAGACGCCCCGGAGGTCGGAGGTCGGGCCTGGGGATTTGCAGACCCGTACAAACATCCCCTGGGTGGAACCCAGCAGAGGACTGTGCTGCCGAAGGGGGAGCTGACAGCTGTACCTGACCTTTGAGCTCTCAGCCCAAAGGCCCACAGTGGCAAAAGGGATGACACAGAGACAGGGGCAAACGTCAGCAGGGACGCCTCTAAGAAAATACGTATTTGAGCAAAAAGACAGACGACCACGGCAGGCTGCACAAGCTACGTTCACATTTCTGTAAAATTCCAAAGAGCCTAAACCACGCAGCATCGTCTGGAGATAATACATGCGCGTGTGATAAACATTTTCAAACACAGCGAAAGGATGAGGAACACACATAGACTCGGGGAGCAGGGCCTCTGGGGCGGGAGGCTCCCAGGAAGCCTGGGGTGCGGGGACGCCTCCCTTTGCAGGCTCAGGTGCCCACTGCGCATCTCCAACTGGCCCAAACTGACACATCCCTGCGCACGATGCTTCCACACCCTCCTGTAGAACACGGCGCACTGGCACTCAGGGCAGAAAGGGCCGATGGAGACGAGGGTGTTTACCAGGGGAGGTGGCAGCAGTGGAGACAGTGGTGGGACCAGGAGAGGTAGACCTGGCTGAGAGGGGGGTTTCCCAGTCACGGCGGATATCCACTGACAAAATCCAGCATCTTACATGCCTAAATATAATAATGCCAGATGGAATACTTGTAGTTGTGTTCTTTTTATTTCAAAATATCCGGGGGGTACAAATGCCTTTGTTACACAAACACCTTGTACACACATGGGGCTTAAGTTGAGGCTTTTAGTGTACAGTTTTAATATGAATTCACTTATCAGGGATAGTAACTGCACAAAGGATTTTTGTTTGTTTAAATCCAGGATTTTTTCCTACGAAAGGCAGCTGGATCCCTTGGATAGAAACACATGTGTCTTTCTCATAGAAGCCAGATGAGTTTCACGCATTTTGGAGTATAAGTAATTATGTTGCTACAGTATTTCTCTCTGAAAATCTTTAAAATGTTAATACGTATTATGACATTTATTATTATAGTGGAGGAGGAAACAATTCCTGGATGATAAAAAAGGAAAAGTCTTTATCCCCAAATGGCTGACTATTGTCACGGAATCTGTGCTGGCAGCTGCAGGCCCCGCTAATGAGGGAAGCCGACAACCACATGAAAGGCCGCGTGGTCGGGTGCTGGCTCAGAGACTTCTCCACTTGCTATGAAGTTGGCTGGGAAGTTACTGATAGAACAAAAAAAAAAAAAAAATAGTCACTACCCAGCTGTTCTGTGGCAGGACAAAATGTTAAATTTAAACCATTAAATACTTCCGGAAGCAAAAGAACAGGTGGTAAATGGTTTCCAAGGCAGATGGTACTTTTTAATATTTGTATTTGATAGTAATTTGCACTACTAGAGACCAAAACTACCCACTCATATTACACCTTCCACACTTGAATGTTTCAGAAATGGTGGGCCAAGTTTTAAAAATAAACATCATCACTCCTAAAAGACGACTCACGCCCTGCATGTCAAGCCTGGGGGCAGGCACCAGAGCGCTGACCCCACAGCCCTGTCCAGGAACGCGACCTGGTCGCCCTTCCTGGCTGAGCAGGGCACCTGCTGAGTGACCTTGGGCCAGGGCCAGGCAGCCCTGGAGAGCACCAGGAGCAAATCTCTGTGCCTCTGGGCAAACTCTCCTGTGTTTCGTTCACTCTGCCCTGAAGAATGGCAGCTTCTTCCTAAAAACTAAGCGATCAACATGATACGAGGCACCGCCCACACCCATCCGGAATGTGCTCCTTCTTTAACCTGCAGCTCTAACACTTAAAGAGTTTTTTTCTATTGTTTTAATTGAGATGTTTCCCAGGCTGGTCTTGAACTCCTGGTCTCCAGTCATCCTCCTGCCTCCCTCTCTGCGTACTGGGACCATCATGCCCACTACAGTGGCCAAGCTTGGAGGAAGGCTGGACGTGAGGCGAACTGTGCTCGGGGGAGACAGGCCTGAAGAAAGGAACAGGGAACAGGGAAGGCTCCTCCTCCACGCTCCAGGAGTCCACGTGTATGGGGTAGGGAGGGGAGGGGCAGGTGCCACCCTAACAGGCAGCAGCATCTCTCAGTAACCCTGGCCGGCATCCACCCCATGCCCAGGCAGGTGGGGTCTCAGCCCATCAACACACAAAGTAGACAGGGGTCCCTGGCCTCAGGAATTGCAGGGTTGGATGCACATGGACACCCTCTCAGCAAACCTGCATCTGCGGCAGGTGGGTGTGGAAAGGTGCCCCCCCCCAGGTGACCTGGGCAGGGCGGGCTTGTAAACAGACCCAGGGGCAGCAGGGACCAGCCTTGCTCACATGCAGACAACGCTCTGAGAGAGGAACCTCGGCTGTGTCTGAATCTGGACCTGGTCACGGGGCTCTTTAAATATTACATGGCAGCTTGCTGAAACTCCCAGTCTCCTTAAAGGCACATAATTTAAGCAGATCCGTGGCTCCGTCTCTTTCCAGCTCAGAGACGTTTCCTTCAGGCCTCCGGTTAATGGAACATTAACACCCAGGTGACTCCTGCTGCTGCCACACGGATATCACAGTCTGTTAAGTGGGGTTCACGGAAACCTGGGTTCCTCCATGGAGGTTCGACTACATTAGGGACCAGTTAAATCTTTACTGTGGGCGTGTCCTGGGGGCTACAGGGCTGTGGTGAACTCCCTGGTTCCCCACCCACCACCGGATCCCAGCAGCAACCCCCAAGTCATGGAGACCAGTCTCTGGCCATCACCAAATACCCCAGGGGCAGAAGACCCCTGCCCGGGAGCCATAATCCAAACCACAAGGGTCTCTGGGGTCATCTGCCAAGCCAAAGGTATAAACAAGAACGCGATTATATAAGACGGGAATTACCTTACAAATAAAAACAGTATTATTGTATGTGAATGAATGAAAGGTCACGTGCTCCATAAAATCAGCTTGACTGTGGAGCAAACTTCCCAGTGAGCTGCCTCTTCCTGAGTCCATCCGAGGCTGTTTGCCGTGGCTGCTTGCCGTGGCTGCCATCCCATCTCCCACAAACACTGGGCAGGGGCCACTGCCCCCCAGCCTCGCACGGGCACCTCTGCCGTCTCCTGTCCCCTGCAGTGCACCTCTTTGGAGGGTGTCAGGCCTACCCTAGTGGGGCCTGAAGTCACCAGCACTGCTCCCAGAACAGGAAGGGCTCAGCGTCAGGCATTCTGGGGGCTCTGCAGGGGTCCAGAAAACAGCCAGGAATAGCCTTAATAGCAAGCTCTGTCCCTCAGCTCCTCAAGCCTTGCTTTTCAGAATGTACTGCAGGGGGTGCTGCAGAGATGTCCTGATGGGCGTGTCCTGCCTCAACTGTCTTCTGCAAAAGTCCACAGCTGTGGTCCCCACCCCGTGGGTCATGGACCAGAACTAGTCCATGGCCAGTAGGAGCCAGCTGCACGGTAGGGGTGGGCAGTGAAGCTCCATCTGTGCTTACAGCCGCTCCCCATCCCCTCTCACGGCCCGAACTCCACCTCTTCCAGATTAGTGGTGGGTTAGAGTCTTCTGGGAGCACGAGCCCCACTGTAGCCCCTGCAAGCAGGGATCTGGGTAGTGTGCTCCTCCTGAGTGACAACCACCAGAGAAAGACCGGGGAGTCACCCGGATACCAGCAACACGGTCCATCACCCCCAGATGGGACCATCCAGGAAAACAAGCTGGGGCCCCCACCCAGTCTGCGTCATGGTGAGGTGACTAATCATTTCACTGTATATTACAGGGGTGATGGACAGAAATGTGCCTGAATCATCCCGAAGCCTCCCCCAGTCCATGGAAAAACTGTCTTCCATGAAACCAGTCCCGGTGCCAAAAAGGCCAGCTCTAGAGGACACAGGACACCACCAGGTGTTCCCACTGCCCAGGATCCCCTCCCTGGGCACCCCCGAGAACTTGCCAAACTTCTCTGAGCTCAGACCTGATCACTGCTCCAAACTCAGCCCCGGACTGATCCACCTTTACCCGACCGTCTCCGATAGGACAGGGTCTTCAGGGCAGATGGGCAGCGGGATTCTACGGAGCCCCGTGGCAGCCACTTCTGAGCAATGACCATTTCGCCTTTCTGGCGGCCGTTTCCCCAGACAACTATATGACAGATAATGTTGATTCCTGTCTTTTTCCAACCGGATGCACATTATGGCAAATTTGATTATGGAACTTCATCAGATGCAAACAGAAAAGATGCCTAATTATTTTGTCACTTTATAAATCGCGTAAGAGACGTGGAAAGTAAAGCCACCCCTGGGGACACAGGTGTTGGGTTCTAGGATTAATTTTCTTTGAAAATAGTGACTCTCCCTTAAAGAACGTCAACAAAACGATGGATTTTAGCCAAACTCTTGACGCGGCTCTAATTCGTGTTCGACACTGAGACTGTGTGTTTTATTTTCTCCTCACACCTGAAATACGTGCACATTGGCGTGCCCAGGCCGAGTAAGGTTTTGTTCTTGACAAGACAGTATCCTGCTTATCAGCCGGGTCGTCAAGTTGTATAGAAATGGCAAGTGCCAATGGTCCAGTGTTGGGAAAAATCACGTTAGATTTTCCAGAAACAAAATCAACATACCAAAAACTCTCCTAGGAGTTAGGAAGTATTTGTCTCTACCACGCACTAGTGCACCCGGCCTCGTGTACAAGTGTACGTGACCACACATGCCTCGTGTCCGTGTGCATGTGACCACACATGCCTCGTGTCCGTGTGCACATGACCACACACGGCCTCCTGTAGGAAGTGTACGTGACCACACATGCCTCATGTCCGTGTGCACGTGACCACACTTGTGTACGAGACCACACACGGCCTCGTGTCCGTGTGCACGTGACCACACATGCCTCGTGTCCATGTGCACGTGACCACACATGGCCTCGTGTCCATGTGCACGTGACCACACATGCCTCATGTCCGTGTGCACGTGACCACACACAGCCTCCTGTATGAAGTGTACGTGACCACACATGCCTCATGTCCATGTGCACGTGACCATCGAGTGACATGCTCTCTGTTACTGATAATCTAGAATTGACGATACTAGTCCTATCTTTCACAGAACCTCTATTTAAGGTCTCCATATTCCAGAAAAAAATAAAAACTAAAAGGATAGTGCCACCCACAAGAATGGGGAACTGACTCAGTCAACGCTTCTTCTACCATTTGGAGAAGCCAAACACTTCACTAGTGTGGGCCACGTGGGTCACAGCTGACAGACACGCCCAGTTGTGAACACAGGTGGACAAGAGAGCTGCGGCCAGGGCAGGCCAGGCCCCCGGGCCTGCGCCTGCACCCACGCTCTGCACCTCTCAGAATCCAGAGCGCCTGCAGCGACCCTGCCCTGAGAACGCTGCAGGAAGCATCTCCACTGCGTTAATGCGCCTCTGTGGCCATCCACACCTCTGGGACTTGGTCCCACTCCCGCAGGCCAGCCCAGGTGGATGGGATGGTGAGAGCCCTGGTGATACCGAGCTCTTCTCACACTCTGCCCTTGATCCTTTCACGCTTCTCACAAGAAAATCACACCTTCTCAGGCCCTTGCATTAGCAGATGGTGCACTGCTCCCCTAAGGAGTTAGTGAAGCAGTCTTGTTCTTCCCACAGACACTTTAGACTCAGCTTTATGGCAGAACGTATCTGGCCTCACTTGGCTGTCCCTCCCCACAGCTGGGCTTCCTCGTCCCACAGGGAATGAACCCAGGGCCTTGGCAGCTGCAGGGAGCTGACCTCAGGGACAGCCAGCCCGTGTGCTGGTCACACTGCAGTACTGGGAGCCATTTGAGGCATGCTCGTTCTGTGCCTACCTGTGAACGGGGCTGTCCGCAAGGGTATTTTGATGGGTGCCAAGGTCAGGAAGTGGCATGGTTGCACACTGGAGGGTGACGGGGCCCGGAGGCTCTCCGGGTCCACGGAGACCATGGTGGCAGCAGCGGCAGCAGCAATGGCGATGGTGGGACCGCTGCTGATCGGCTTAAGGCTATTATGGCAACCACCTGCAGAAGACGGGAGCAGAGTGTCAGCGTGGGGGCACCCAGGTGACAAGTGCCCATCCCACTGTCTCAAGACACCAGCTCCCCCAAACAAGTGAGAACATCACTACCCCCTTAGTGGAGCCCTTCTGTGAACACCATCCCCAGGCTAAACGTTCATGATCCCTTCTTAATCTGCCAAAACGTTGCATACACCTACTACACTTGGCTGTGTGCTGCTCTGCGAGCCGGGGACCAGCCGGGACCTGTGTGCCTTAAACAGAAACAGCTTTGCTGCAGCACACAAGCTGCACTTGTGCAATAGGAAATGACCACAGGGCGTATGCAGTGACTCGGAGAAGCCACCGTGAAGGCCCCAGGCAGCACCCGAGGACCCTGGGGTGGGTCTGCGGGGAGGGCCCACTGTGGGCCAGCTGGACAGCGGTTTCCAGAGCACACAGGGACTGTCTGGCCACCAAACTGGCCACCCAGGGGACGCATGGCTCGTCCACCCATCTCAGCATGGGGAGCTCATTAAGGCAGAGGCTCCAGGCTTAGATTAGCCCGTATTTTCGAGCACCAGTGGGAGCATCTGAAAGTTTGCTTCTTTCTGTACCTTTCGCAAAAGCTTTTTAATTCTTTCTTTTAATAGAATCCTCAGTTTCCCAAATAAACATAGCTTCTAAGAAGTATTTGGTGAAAACTTAGCATGGCCAGTTCTAGACAGAAATTTGGAAATATATTTCTTTTCTTTCTTTTTTTGTGAATGTCATTCTTCTGTACCCTCCCCAATGCTTAGCTTATGACCCAAGGCACAGCACATACTTAATAAATACATACTGATTAATCGACTCTTCTGAAAACATACAAGCTACATACGTAAGAACAGTAAGAACGTCAAGTACAGACTTGAGGCAGTTTTTAAAATTCTTCATGCAAAAGCTCAGCCACTCAGGGGTGAAAAGTTTAATCCGAGGACCTAGATGAGTAGTGACATTGATGAAACTCGTCACATCACTGCTCTTCTACACTTTGGGGAGGAAATATGTTTTTTGAACCTCAATATAATTCACAATGCCTGATCTGGCAGATCCCCTCTGTGGCCCACCCACATCCCTAATGCCTGAAGATAAAGGATTATAATGGGGCACTAGAAAAATCATGGAAAAGTGAGTGGCCGCATGAACAACGGTGAGTCCACACAATGCGACGTTGGTTGGTGTGACTGTACCAAGGAGGGACACTCCGGGCCACAGCAGGGGGCAGAGGGCTCTTGATATTAAATCAACAAAACAGCTTAGAAAATCATACAAGCTCCTGCACTCACAGTGCCCCGTAAGTCGCCGTACATAGGGGAAGTGGGAAATTGCAGCTAAATGTACCCTTATTTATAAAATACTGATTACAAAATTTTACAAAGAGGTGGCCAGCATATAGAGACTATTTTGTAAATATTTTATGAATTTTTAATGACAATTTTGTAAATAAAGGTACATTTAGCTACAATTTCCCATTTCCCCTCTGTATGGTGACCTTTAGGGCAATCTGTATATAGTCATTCCGTCGACTCATCTTTATTTAGCTTCAGAGCTTCTCCAAAGGTCGCATGTCCACACGGACTGCCAGACCTCCTGCAGGGAGTCTGGGAAGACTCCACGGGTCCACAGGGGTTCAGAGAGCTTCTCTCCCTCCAGCTCCAAGAGGTGCTGACTGCTACTTTATCAACTAAGGTCATGTAATATCTTAAATCTTTTTGTTGTTACTGTAACAGTGTCCACAGCACCTTCACCAGGAGTGGATTCCATCTCAAGAAACCACTTTCTTCTCTCATCCCTAAGAAGCAACCCCTCGCCTGCTCAAGTTCCATCCTGA
>CAUYRH010182062.1:0-27932 GCA_963574655.1 Perodicticus potto | reverse complement strand
ACAGATCATGCCAAATCTTATAAACAATAGAAAAAGTAGAACTATTACAAAATCATTCTACTTGATCTGGATACACCTGATATTGAAATTGGAGAAAATGTATTGTCGTAAAGGGAAATTACAAACATATTTCACCTATAAATAAGGATGCCATATCCTAAACAACATATTGACAAGTTGAACTAAAAATTAATGTTTAAGTAATGTACTTGAATCCAATTTATGTGAGAATTAGTCACTATTTTCTTATGTTAGATTCTTAAGGACATAGCTGTCCTCGCCATAGCTGCAGTCCATTCTACAAGTGTCAGCTTAAGTTAGCCTAAATGTGAGTCAGCCCCAGTGGGAAGGGTTTTCTTCTAGGTACTATTTATGCCGTTTAACATGCGCCAGCCCTCTGACTGTGCAGCAGAACTTCACGAGTCACAGTTTCGGCCAACAAGGAATGATAATTTTTCACATATAGTCTCTCACTCCTGTCAAATTTGTAGATGAACATAAAATGACGCCCATCAGGAAAAAATTCTCTTCTGATGAACGGGAATAAGTATATTCAGTAATTCAGTAATTCAGTAATTCAGTATAGCTTTGGAAACAACCAGTCCGTGCACTTCAGGATTGTATTGAGCATGTGTATTCTCTCCCAGCCATTGAAGTTTGCATCCCCTGGGAAGAGAATTCATTATCAAGGGACTTAAAACCTTATGGAGAAAATGATTTTGAAGTGCTACAGCGTAAACTGGGTCCATAAACTCCACAAAGGGCCTCTGAGCAGCATGCTACACTATCCGCATTAGCAGCTACAGGTGGTACGCAATTGATGTTTCTGGATTTCCCCTTTTGTTCCTTTAGTTCTGTTTGAGATGCTCCTGGATATTATTTGTCTTGTAACAGACAAAATTGCACACTCAATTACATGTGCCTGATTCTCCATCCAAATGCTTAATGTCTTAATTGATTCTGTGACTCCTACTTTATGACTCAGCACCTTAGACAACTGATTTTCAAGGAGGCCTTTCTCAGTGTCCCTCAACCTTGGCCCCTTTTCCATTGCAGTTATGTAGAATTCCCTAGCCTCAGTTCCACCATGTTAACCTCAAACCACAGAAGTGATCGGTCCCACATCTCAGCTCTGGCCCCTCCAGCAGTGGAGGAGGCAAGTCTGGGGCCCACGTTTGCTTTGCCTCTGCTTCCTTTAATGGATACCAAAGAGACACTGCAAAAATTGGTTGCGCCAGCGTTAAATGATCCTCCGTTTAAACACTGCGCCTAGCTTTGTGCTAGGCGAGACTTTCAATTATTTCAAATGCGACACTTTATTTTAAAAATTAGGGTTCAACATTTAACTACTTAATGAGCCGATGGTTATAGACTGTAAGCTATCAAAGGTAAGTTCTTTATGACTTTTCCCCTTAATTCTTATAAAGTAAGAATTCCTTGAACCCCCCGACCCCCACCCCCGCCATTTCTCTTTTCCTTCATTTTGGAAAATCTGGTCTTAAGAACATATGATCAAAGACCAGGCCTTCAAGCAACACTCATACGTATTGCTTACGGTAGCTCATCATTCCAGGCCAAGACTCTGGAGGATGGGACAGGGAAGTCCCCTTCCTCATTCTTAGGGGCCTCTCCCCCTACCCTGTGCATACAGTAAAAGAGGGTGTGAAACTCACTAGGAGTTTTTTTCTTTCTGTTTTTATAGAGCAAATGAAAATTCATTCTCTTGCTCTATTACTTTTCCTTTTTTCACTAAGACACCTTCTCTTCTTTCTTTTTGTTTGCACTTTTACTTTTCTTAGAGCACGTCTACCTTCCAAATACATAACACTGGACTTACCTCACCTTACCAAATTAGACAGATGCTCACTTAGCATTGTATGAGTTCCTTCCCTAAGGAGAGAGAGTCACCGGGCTCCACCCACAGCTCTTGTTTCCTTCTTATTCCCACACGTTTTCCAACTGCTGTTCAGGGAAAAGAAGGCTGAAGTTGGTGGCCATGAACTAGAAAGAAGACAGTTGGCTGCTCCTCAAGATTTCAGCTTCAATAACACCCTACTGCAGCCAATTGAGCTCACTAGATACACTTGTTAGAAGCAAGATTGTGCTTTTGTGGTGAATTATGCCAAAATTCTGCTTCGGCCCTCAGCAACAGATTCTTTTGGGTGTATTTAGTGAAAGGCCATTTGGGAAATGGACTGTACATGCAGCAAATAGGATTTTGGTTAAATGGTGACATTTGTTTCCAAAAGTGTATCAGAGGGGAAGCTAAACTCTTCAGAGCATGTGTTCATTAAAGATTTGAAGTGGGGTGGGAAGCAATAAAAAAAAAAAAAAAAAAAAAGGCCAATGGGTTCTCTTGTGAGATAGTTTTTTGTTCTTGTGAATTGAATACACTCTGAAAAGTTTCAGAAAGAGACTGGGAAGAATGTATTTTCTTTGATCCAACATGTGGAGTGTTCCCTACTACAAATGCCCTTTAATTTAGAAACGTTGAAAAGTCTGTTTGAAAGTACATAAAAATATAATATGTAAATAAGCTCTAATTAGTTATTTCAATTAATTGTTTTTGGTCTCTACTTTTCAGCGCTATTTTTCTCTCCATAATGTCGCTTTTCAGGGTCCAGCTTTGGCACCCTCCAAAAAAATGTGTTTTTGTAACAGTCATTATTAAGAAAACACATTTCCCCCCCACTGAAAACCTCATAATGATAAAGTAAAATCCCAGTGTATTTTTGTGGGAAATTGTTTCAGGCCTTTTTAGTCCATGATTTGCTATTATGATAGTAAAGGAAATCTTGCAGTTAATTGGAAAAGCTGGTATTTTCTTCTTCAAATAAATGGCATGTGTTGTTTTTAGAAAATGAATCTACATCAGGCCACCAGCCTCTAATCTTTCCCAATCATTCTATGTTCTTTCAAAGACAAATATATTGGATTTGGGGTTAAAGTTTGAATTCTGTCTAAGGTGAATACGATACTCCCAGTGGAGATAAGAATACTGTGGAAAAACACTGGTAAAACGAACTAAGGTTGTTTCTACGTAGCCATAGCCAATTTTTAGAAATTGACTAAGAACATGAAATGTTTGATTTTGGAAGCCGAAAAAGGAAACCCTGTGACAAATTATGATCTTTTCCCTGAGAATTCTGTATACCCACTGCACTTTTGTTGAATAAAATCAGAATTTTAGAGCTTAGGCAGCGGTTCTCAACCTGTGAGTCACGACCCCTTTCTAACAATGAAAATACATCCTGACATTAGGAAGGTTGAGATCCACTGACTTAGAGGGCTCTTCGGGGTTACCTAGAAATTCGGGGCAATCCTCAGCTTTTACCTATCAGTGTTCCTAGTGGAGGGGTGGGAGAGTGAGCAGAGGAGGTTGCTCATTGGAAAGGCAAATTCCTGGTCCCTACCCCAGATGTACAAATCAAAATCATCTCAGGGGAAGGGGAATCCACATTTATCACAAAAATCTCCAGAAAATGCTAATGCTCACTAAATTTAGCAATCCACCAATTTAGGCTAGCTAGCCGCTTTATTTTGTGATAAGGAAGCAGGCCTAGAGCATTTGTTTGGTCCTGCTCACAGTGTGCCCTTAGGCAAGAACAGACCCACCCAGGCTTCCTGCCTCTGGGCTAGTAGCGCTTCTCTATGCCACACCGTCCAAAGCAGTCTCAAGAATCCGGTGGAGTGCCATGGCGTCACACAGCTCACAGCAGCCTCCAACTCCTGGGCTTAGGCGATTCTCTTGCCTCAGCCTCCCAAGTAGCTGGGACTACAGGCACCTGCCACAATGCCCGGCTATTTTTCTGTTTTTGCAGTTTGGCCAAAGCCGAGTTTGAACCCACCACCCTCGGTATATGGGTATATGGGTGTATCTAAAATTCAAACAACCAGCTAGGTATGGTGGCTCACACCTGTAATCCTAGCACTCTGAGAGGCCAAGGCTGATAGATTGCTTGACCTCAGGAGTTCAAGACCAGCCTGAATGAGAGTGAGACCCCATCTCTACTAAAAAAAATTAAATTTAAATGAAAAACTAGCTGGGCATGGTGGCACACACCTGTAGCCTCAACTATTCGGGAGGCTGAGGTAGGAGGATCACTTGAGGCCAGGAATTTGAGGTTGCTGTGACCTATGATACTAGAGCACTCTAGCCAGGGCAAGAGTGAGACTCTGTCTCAAAATAAATAAAATAAAATTCAAATAACCAAGAGGCTAAAATAACTAATTTTTCAGTGTTCTGTGATGAGAATTTAAACTATACTGCTGATCTTGAATTTTTGCAAGATTGTGATTGCCTTCTAAATCATTAGGAAAGATTGAATTTTATTTGATGTGATTTTAATGTTAAGTCAATTTGACTATCTACTAATTTTTGGAAACAGCAATATTCCAGTGTCTAGGATATTTCAAGTTCTGTTCCAGAGTTCATATATGAACTCATATGTAATAGACAGATAGTTCTTAGAATGGCAACACATTTTAACAGGGATATGAATGAAAGTAGGCTGTTTTGAGAGTTAGGTGATCAGGTTAAAAGGATAAATTTCAGAATAGTAATGGAAAATTAGAATCTCTGTATATACACATGAAGTATTATACAGGAATCATCCCTTCAACATAAACATTTATGGTCCACTATGTGTAAAGCTGTGTGCTGAGTGCTGAGGATTGAAGAATAGATCTGAGGAGTTGGTAGCATGTCCCTCGCTGGGCAAGCCCATAAAAAGGCAGGATATAAAAGAAGGGCAGGGTGATTTAAGGAGGCACATGCTAAATGCCAAGTGAACAGTGCAGTGTGAGCAGTGAACAGCAGCCACCTTCCAACATTCGCAGCCCTGCGGTTGTGCCAGGGTCTCTCTACCTTCCACACACTTCTCATTCCTCAGCCAGTCTGAAAGGCAGGAGCTTGTGATTTGGGGCTGCTTAATAGTAAAGAAATAGCCATTCTAGGAAGGAACAGAAGTACACTCTTGAAGCATAATACTAATATATTTACTTACTGTCTTTTAGTACCTCTCATATTTAAAAGCAATAGGATCTAATTCTCTTTCTGGAAGATGTACCATGAAACTGCTTGATTTCTGATGCCATTTTATTTGTAATGAAAACGAAAGTTCTGTTGAGTTTTGAGATACTTACATTCATGGAGTTCACGTGAATCAGAATCTTCTTGGGTTGACAGTTTAATGAATAGATGTTACTTCCTTATAATGGAAATGGGAGTAACACTGATCATTATATTATTATTATTATTGGAAGAACAATTCATTTTTACCCAAATCGTGAAATAAGCTTAGTGTCAGATCACTTTGGTCAATATAGTTCTTAGTACCTAACCATGAAGGGGGCCGTGTAGAAGGATTTCTAAAATGAAAGCTGTAGAGCAGAAATGTCAGAATTATGACACCATTTTTGTGTTCTTCAATACCTGTGCTGGAGCTGCCAGGATTTTTTTCTTTGGGATGATTATGATAGAATCTTTATACTCCTCAGTAGAAAGTAGTTCCTCCTATGTAAAGAAAAGTAAGGGCTTCTTTGTGGCAGGGCCATGATTATTATCAGGTTCCTGATGGTGCCAGACAGTGCTCACAGAATCGTGGACTTCCTTGGATGGGAAAAAGGCATTAATCACTTGTAGGCAAGCAATAATTTTGAGTAATGGGCAAGATGTGTTGAGGTATAGATTAGAGAAGAGGGTGCTATGTAAGGAGAAATGATATGCATTAAAAGTTACAAAGGGTGGAGTGGGCATACTGTGTCATTTGGGAAACATTGGGGAGAGTTCTCTGGAATGAAGAGGTTAGATTCCAATTGGAGAGCAGTGTGGGAAAATTGGAGAGGTGAGAAAAGGCCAATCAAAGGCCAAATTCCTTACATTGATTTTGTAAGCAAAAACAGGCTACATATCAGCTTTAGGGATCATTTTTAGCATCAGACAATGTTAGAGACAAATCCGAACTCTGTTTTTTATTGACTAGAAAGCTACTCAGAGGAGCTACTTAGCCTCACAGAAATCTTAGATTCTTCAACTGTAAGAGAGAGTTGATGGTATCTTCTTCCTCATAGAAATGTTGTGAGTTTAACCGAGATCCTGTATGAGAAGGATCAGCAAAGTGCCTCGTGGAAATACAATCCCTGATTGGCCAGTGAAGAGATTAAAGGTGGGGTTATAGGAGAGAGACTGGTCACTTACAGTAATCTGTCAGGAGGCGAAAGGATGGGGGATTGTCACACTAGGAAGAAGGGGACACATCTGCACAACTCCATTCTCTGTGACATCTTTGTTGTTGCACACTTTCATTTAACTTGGGTGTGTGTAACCTTGTTCGGTGGTGTTAAATGTACAATAATCATAGATTCTTTGTTTTGCCTTGACCAGGATGCCAGCGATCCATAGGTCTTTCCAGCGGGAAAGCCAAGGTGTGCAATTACAGTGGATGGTATTACTGCAGCAGCTGCCACGTGGATGACAGTTTTCTCATCCCGGCCCGCATAGTCCACAACTGGGATACTTCAAAATATAAGGTAAGTACAAAAACTGGGCTTTCTTAATAATAGGAATTTGGGTGTTCATATGTTGTCAAGTAGATTAAAAAAGTAATGATAAAACAATTTGAAGGAATCTTGATTAGGTATTCTCATAAAAACTGCAAGGTCTTATCTAATACTTCTGTATTTTACAGATTAAAGTCTTCTTAATTATGACTCCTATTAATTTCTTCATTTAAAAAGATATATATTGCAGTTTTTACTTCTATACCTTAGTAATTAACTACAGATGCTAAAGGAGAATTCTGCTAGAGAAAATCTCTTAATTAATTTTTATTAGATCTTATCTCCAACATTGCAACACTATGGGAGGATAAAAATGGGGAAATAATACATGCATAAAATCCTAGTGATCTTTCAAGGAGAACACTTGTATACTCTACCGTATTCATTATAGTAGAGTAGTACTCCTATTCATGTGAAGGTCAGTCTCCTAGCAAATCTAGATCCCTGGAACCGGATGGAAACTTAAGAGAAGCTATGAAGACTTTGGGGTGGGGTCTCATACCAAGAGACACTGCACTGAGCCATCTTCAGAACTTCTTTGGGAGTGTTGCTTTTTAAAAAGAGGACCGAGTAAAAAGCACAGGTATATGCAAACAGCTTTGCAAAGTAACTGCTAACAGTCAAGGAGGATATTCAAGAAGTGCAAATAGCAAGCTGAGTAGCTGCAAAAATGCAAGTCAATAGAGAAGAGGAAGACTGGGCCCTGTGATGCTCCAGCTCAAGAGGGGGAAAGACAGGAGGAACCAGCAAAAGAGTCCAAGGAGGAGTGGGCAGTGAGGTAGAAGGATCCCAGGGTGTGTGACAAGCTGCGAGAAGAAAGTGTTTCGAGATGAATTGTGACAGATGCTGATAGGTCAAATAAGATGAGCATTGAGAACTGACCATCGGCTTTAGTAATGTGGAGGTAATTAGTGACCTTAATGAAAGCAGTTTGAATGGAGTGGTGGGAGCAAAGGTCTGATTGGAGTGGGTTTAACATAGAATAGGAAGGGAGAAATAGGAGACAAGAACAGACAACTCTTTTGAGAAGTTTTGCTACAAAGGGAAGGTGAGAGGTCAGGAGTAACTCAAAGGGAAGAGGGCTCAAGTTAGGTTTGATTTTTTGTTTTAATGTTTTCTGTGTTGATGTGAATGGTCCAGGAGAAAGGGAATTGCCAGAATGTTAACGGTTGAATCAGTGAGAAGGGCAGAATCATGTAGATGGTAGGAGGGTTCGGCCATTGCTTGGAGCAGAGAATAAGAGAAGCAGTCTGGAGATGGGGGCCGGAGGGGAGGCAGATGTGATGTTAGGAGCTCATGGAAGTTTTCTTCCATTTACATCAGTAGCTTTCATCAGATTCTTTGATTTCAGCATCTGTGATCTTAAAGAGTCCAAGTCACTGTGGGAAGTACTTTTATCTTCCACTTAGTAGAGAAAACAGGGAATGATTACAAAGTTGCTCTGTCAGCCCACCTACCCACAGACTTCTGTATCCACATATTCTCTCTGCCTTCCTTCCAGCCATGGCAGAACATTACTTCTTTTATGAAAGTTTATTCCTTCAGCCTCTGCTCATGGTCTTAACTCCTCCCTTCTCCATTATGATTTTGCCACATCTTATTGGCAATTTCTGATTGTCCTGGACTTTGCTGGACCACACTCTCCTTGAATTCTCCTGCCTTGGCTTTGCAGATACACCTCCGAATCTCCTCCTCCTTCTGACTCTTCTTTTTTAGTCATCTTCTCTGATTTCTTGTCCTCTGCCTATACCTTTAATTTTGGGGCTCTGTAAAATGCATTCTCTCACTTTTTTCCTCCCCATTTTATATGCTTTTTATTGAGTTATTGCCCTTCCTTCTTTGATTTTAACTATCAGCGCTCTTATGCTGATGATTCCTACTTTTATCTCTGGCTCTAGTTTTGCTTCTGAAATTGAGATCGGTTGCTTCAATTGCCCAATGGACCTCTCAACTTTAGTACCCTTCAAGATATATGAATTGGTTTGCTATATTGTGCAGTATTTCAACCATTGTGTAAATAAGAGAGTAGAATTTGGCAAGTTTAGGAATCTAACTCCTCACTGGAGTGGTACTCTAGGCCTAGGATTCTGTTACAGTCCTGTGTCTTACACATATAACAGTAACGTATTTCTATTGCTTGTTATTACTAGAACCGTTTCTGATACCTCTGCCAGGATATGTTGACAAACATCTGCCTTGAAGGAACCTTCTGTTTAAGGTGCTTCACATATAAACTGGTCTTCTAATTGATAGTTGTATGTATTTATGGGGTTCAATTTAAATCAGGGTGTCCATCATTTCTTTGTGTTGGGACTATTCAAAATATTTTAGCTATTTTGAAAAACGCAATAAATTATTGTTAACTGTAATTGCCCCACCATGCTGTCAAACTCTAGAACTTCCTCCTTCTAACTATATGATTTTACCCATTAACCAATTTCTCTTTCCTTACCCCTCCCCATTATACTTCCCAGCTTCTGATAACCACCATTCTACTCACTACCTCCGTGAGATTATTTATCTGAGTGAAAACATGCAATATTTGTCTTGTTGTGCTTAGCTTATTTAACATGATGACCTCCAGCTCCATCCACATTGCTACTGATGACAAGATTTTATTCCTTTCTATGGCTGACTGATATTCCATTGTGTGTATGTACCATGTTTTCTTCATCCATTTATCCACTGATGGGCATATAGGTTGACTCCACATATTATTTCTTTTGGATATATATACCAAGCAGAGGAATTGCTTGACCATACATAGTTCTATTTTTATTCATTTGAGGAATCTTCATATTGTTTTTCACAATGGTTATACTACTTTATGTTCTTACCAACGGAGTATAAGTATTCCCCTTTCTCTACGTACACACCAGCATCTGTTATTTTCTGTCTTTTTCATAATAGCTATTTTTCCTGGGTTCTGATAAGATCTCATTGTGGTTTTAACTCGCATTTCTCTGATGATTAGTGATGGAGAACAATTTTTTATATAAATGTTCTTTGGCTATTTGTATTTTTTTTTTTTTTTTGAGAATTGTCTATTCAGATCTTTTGCCCATTTTTAAATCAGGTTACTATTATCGTTATTACTATTACTATTACTTTGCTGTTGAATTGAGTTGCTTATGTGTTCTAGTTATTCATCTCTTGGTGGATGGATAGTTTACAATTATTATCTCCCGTTCTGTAGGTTATCTCTTCCCTTCATTGATTGCATCCTTTGCTATAAAGAAGCATTTTAGCGTGATATAATCCGGTTTGTCTATTTTTATTTTTATTGCTTGTACTTTTTAGGTTTTACCCAAAAAATCTTTGCCCAGATCAAGATCCTAAAGTGTTTCCCCAATATTTTCTTCTAGGAGTTTCATAGTTGCAGGTCTTACATTTACGCCTTTAATCCATTTCTATTTAATTTTTCTATATGGTAGGAGAGAGGGGTCCAGTATCATTTTTCTGTATATTGATATCCAGTTTCCCCAGCTCCATTTTTTTTTCCCTTTTTTTTAGACAGAGTCTCACTATGCTGCCCTTGGTAGACTGCCGTGGTGTCACAGCTTACAGCAACCTCAAACTCTTGGGCTTAATTCTCTTGCCTCAGCCTCCCAGTAGCTGGGACTACAGGCGCCCACCACAATGCCTGACTGTTTTTTTGTTATTGTTGTCATTGTTTCGCAGGCCCTGGCCAGGTTTGAACCTACCAGCCCCAGTGTATGTGGCTGGCACCCTAACCACTGAGCTACAGGCACCAAACCTCCAGCACCATTTTTAAAAGATACTATTCTTTGCTCAATGTTTGTTCCTGGCACTTTTATCATAAAAGAGTTGGTAGTAAATGTATGGATTTATTTCTGGGTTCTGTATTATGTTTTGTTGGTCTATGTATTTATGACTTTTATGTCACCTTGCTAATAGATGTCTGAGACTTACTTTTCTTGTAACTGTGTCATCTGGGAGAAACTTGGTAGGGAAAGGCCCTAGAGCTGTCACCTATCTTGAATCTTTGAACTCTAAAACAAACGTGAAAATTGTGAGTAGCCAATTGGCTTATGTCCTTTTCTCTATTCCTGGGTCACTCTGTCCCATGTTCTACCCAATAATAATCCAAATCATCACTGTTTACAAAATGCCTCATCCTAATCTTCCTCAGCATATAACCTTGACTCCTTCTTCAAGGAAAACTATGAAGCTATGAGCTATGAATGTGAATATCTATGAATCTGTCTGTATTTGTACGTAGCTTACTGCTTTCCCTCCTGTCTTGAGAGAAAGAAGAGCCCCTTCTCTTGTTCAGTGATCGTCCTTCCACGTGTAGTTTTGTTCATCGAGGGAGTCCCTGCTTATTCTGCCGGAGTGACGAAAGCACATCCTCCCTGGTGAAAGCTTCTTTCGTTGCTCCGCACTCTCCCCAGCTGCTGCACCGCTGCCTCTGTCCTTCATGCCACCGCGTGTCATGCATGGGTCTCGGGAATTGCGCTTCTTTAGACGTTAGTACCAGGAGCTTGGAGTTAAATAAGCATTTGACCAAATTATGCCTCTCCCTCCTATTAGGCACTTGATTTGTTGGGACAAATTACTTGAACTTTCCTGAGCCCCAGTTTTCTAAACTGCGAAATGACCCCAGACTGCCTGGGTTCAAGTCTTGGCTCTGCCCCATGTTAGTTGTCTAACCTGGGGAAGTTATTTGTGTCTCCATGTTTCAGCTCCCTGATATGTGAGAGAAGAATAATACCTTGCAGGGTTCTTGCTGGTTAAATGGATTAATGCCTGGAAAGTGTTTAGAACTATGCCTAGCAAGTAGTATATGCCAAATAAGCCTTTGTTCTTTTCATCATTCACACATTTACCTAAAAGAGTTGGGCAAATTGGGGTAGTTATAAGAAAAGCACTTAGCAGACGACTGTGATAAACACTTAATAAATGGAAGTTGTCCCTATTTTCATTATCATCACACCTGTATAATAATTGGCAGCTTGTCTGTTTTCCCCATCAAGGCGATGTGCTCCTCCGCGGGCAGCATGTCTTAGCAGAGTTCCTGGCTCATAGTAGGTGAGCAGGAATGTATCTTGAATAAGCGCAAGAAGGAGCACTGTCCGGGGCCCCTCAAACTCCACATGCTCCACGTTAGTTATCGTGCCCACCAAATGTTCCTGGTGGAGCCCACTGTCTGCCTTGGGGCGCAGCCCCCCCAGTTATCACTGCGAGCTAGGAGACATCCTGGACCCCTCCTCTGTCACATCTCCCTGGCCTAAGCAGTCAGCAAAACCAGCTGCTCAATATCAGCTCTCAAGGTCGCGCTCTCCACGGCACCCCCAGGCCCTCAGCATCACTCGCCTCCTAACTGTGCTTCCTGCCTTTAAGCCCTGCCCCTCTGGTCGGTATATTTTAAAAAGTCCTACTCTTGCCTTTGCACCTTAGTTTTAGTTTCTGTGCCTTTAGGATGGAGATAATAACACTCCCCGCGTCTTAGGGTTACTCTTTGCCGGGGTGAGTGATTCACAGAAGGCACCTCACACGGTGTCTGGCACACGATAAGCATTCAGTTAAGGTGAGCTTTTACTGTGGTCGTAAACACTGCAAATACAATTCTCCGTGCCCGACATACAAGACCTCTGTGATCTCCTGTCGCTGCCTGCCTGTGGAGCTCCTTCGCCCGCAGCCCCTCCCCACACCAATCTCTTCATTAAGATCACACGCATCCTTCCTGTTCCCGTGTCAGGCCACGCTATTTCACACCTCTGGGCTTCCTCTTGCCCTCACCCACCATGGCAAATCCTGAAACCCAGCTTAAAACCTTATTTCCTGTCCTGTTTCTTCCCTTCCCCTCTACTAGACAGAATTATCATTCTCTCCTCTGCTTCTTGTACTTGACACTTTGAATATAGGCTATAAATATATTTACCATGTGCATATTAGATAAAAATTGTATTTAGAGGGAAAGAATGCTCATTGAGTTTGGTTTAGAATGTTCAGACTAATCTGCTTGGAGCAGAGCTTTGACAGCTAAGAGAGGTGCTTAGAGCGCAAGTGAGTGAGGCAGTTCCAGCACAGACTGGTGGCACCTGCCAGCAGGATACACACCAAATGTGAAGCAAAAGCAGAAGAGGTAGCACCGAATGAGAACAATGAAAAAGCAAACGTGGTCTATGAAGCCATGAAATAGAGGAGGAGATCCAGGTCTGTTTGCAATGAGCTCTAAAAGCCAGAGAGACCATCAATTTAGCCATCATTCACATCTGACATCTTTCCCTAAAGCTTCTGCTGTGTTGTGGTAGCCATTCAGATAACTGGATTTGATTGTGAGAGGACAGGTAGCTGATTGAAGCTATTAGGTCCACTCACTTTATCCGTGTTCACATGAGGAAAATCTCCTTTGTCAGACTGCTCCTTCCCAAGTTCTCAGGGGACCAGGAAGGATTTTAAAGCAAGAATAGAGCTGTTTGATTTTATCTAGATCATCTGCCAGTGGCATTAGGTAACTATATTCCATTTAGTCTAATGTCTGTCTGTCTGTGCACAGACACCAGGATTTAACTTAATGCTCCTAATTGTGAGGATCAATTCAGACCGATCTGCTTCCAACACCAGACATCGTTCTGTTAGATCTGCTTGCCGTCCTTAATAGCAAATACGTGACTGGCTTGAATATCCATTTAAAAGAGTGAAAAAATGGTTTTGCAGAACAGAATGAAATCTGTCATCTTAAGTACTTCCTTGTCCGCCCTCTGGAGTATTAATAATCCTAATTACTTTTAAAGCAGGATTTCATCCATTTTCTGGTGTTATCCTGCAGATTGAATTGAGCTCCAAGATTACATGAAGCAGCTAAACCCTGTCCTCAAATTCTATAGCCATTTTCTAATGAAATTCTGCATGAACATAACTTATCTCTAGCCTACATTAAAAAATATCAAGCATGACAAAGAGGTGGTAAGGAATTCAAACAGCCCTAGCTCTTCCTAAATAGTTTCCCTTACGTGTGCTTTAAAAAAATTAAAGTGTTGTATCCTAGCCTGAATATTCACATTCCATTTAGCCAGGGGTTTTCCATGTTACATAAACCATTTCCTATCTCTACATCTTGAGAGGCATTCAAAGCAAGTTCTATTGCCCTTGCTGAGCCAGAGAAAAGCTCACTGGTGGGAAAAACCACTTGATCAGAGTCATTTGGAGATTCTGAGAACAAATTGTAATTAAACTCAAGGTTTCCAGATTTCTCACCCATTATCCAACGGTGCCTATTTTAATAGAACTGAGAAATATGGTTGGGGTTGGTTTTATTAGGACTTTGGCTATGATTTTTCACAATAGAGATGGGAATAAATGCTGGAAATAAATGTTTTAACAAAGCAATAGTAATTATTTTACTGTGATAAGATTAAGGATTTTTTTCCCTCTGTTCTTTATTCTCCACATTTTCAATAATGTAACTGTATTATTCATATAATTTTATATATTTTAACTATCACATATTCTTTTTACAAAAATCCTTATTAGAAATGAACTTTCTTAATGCACCAGAATTATAATTATAAATGATGGTTCTAGGGGCCAGGCACAGTGGCTCTCATAGTGTAATCCTAGCACTATGGGAGGCCGAGGCATGTGGATTGCCTGAGCTCACAGGTTCAAGACCAGCTTGAGCAAGATCAAGACCCCTGTCTCTAAAAATAGCTGTTGTGGCAGGCACCTGTAGTCCCAGCCACTTGGAAGGCTGAGGCAAGAGAATCAGTTGAGCCTTATCAGTTTGAGGTTGCTGTGAGCTATGACTCCAGGGTACTCTACTAAGGGCAACAAACTGAGACTCTATCTCAAAAGAAAAAAAAAGCTAAAGAGAATAAAAGGCATGAAAAAAATTATGGTTCGTCTTATGATAACATCAAGGTTTAATGTGGTAAAGGAAGTTGTTTTCTCTACATGCTTTCTACTGCTATATTTTATTGTTGTTTTTTGAATATAATATACTTTCACAAATTTTAAAATACATAAAGTGAAAAGCATGTGTACACACATAAGTAATCTCTTGCACTCATCTCATTCTCCTCACAGGCAGCCAAAATACTGTGCGTCCTTCCAAAGATGTTGTCTCTACATGTATTTTTTTCATACAAAAGTGGTGATAGGTAATGTAGTATTCACCCTGTGCTCAGGGAACTTTCCATTTAGATCGTAAATCTCTTCCTTATAGCTACTCCATGTGTCATCGTGAATTTGTCTAACCAGTTTTTTTTTTTTTTGGATGTTTAGATTTTTCCAATCTTTTGCATTATAGACAGCTAGCGAATTAATAACATTATATAGTATTTTGAATATAAATTATTTCATTCATGAGCAAAGACTATCTGTAAATAACCTCCTGGATGTAGTTGTATACATTCATGTGTACAGACACCACCAATTACCCTCCGTGGGGCTTGTAAGTTCTGTTTTTACCTTGTGTGTGGAGGCACCTTCCTTTCCTTGGTGCCAGAATATCAGTTGTCAATTCTGTTGTCCTTATGCTGCCTCTAGTGGCCCTTTCCCTTTTCTTCTTTATTGATGCTAAATGTGTTATGAATTTAGACACATTTAACTAAGCTGTTAGAATTGCATCGAAAGCAGAAGTGTGTGTTTGAAAGTCAGAGTCATGGCTGGAGCACTGTCAATTATTCATTTATTTAACAAGTATTTTGTGGATACTTATTATGCTCACTGCTCTGGGCACCATGCGCTGGGGACGTGGTTCTGCCCTCATGGATGCTCCTACTCTCGTGGAGGAAGGAAGACAATAAACAAATACACAAATAAGTGACTTTTAGATAAATGAAATGTTAGTCAACTTTAGTTTTTGTTTTAAAGTTCAAATCAAATGGGAGTCTGCATGTTAATGTAATGCCTAGTATCTTTATAGGTTAGTCTCTGTTTGCAGCCTACTTGCTTGAAGATAGAAAAGTATCACCACTTTTATAGAGTGATGAGCTAATAGACTCTGGTAGAGTAGTTAAAAAATAAAAAGGACTGTGAATGTCAACAATGCTAAAAAGCACAGAGCCGAGTATTGAGAGTTATGAGTTCTGGCTCTAGTTCTGCCATGAAATGACACAAATAAGTCACTTAAGGTCTCTGGTTAGATTAATTCAGTGTTTTACAAAGTGTATTCCATGGAGCATTAACAAATTTTGTACATGTTATTAGGTGTTACTCAAAAAGAGGCTCCATAGGAGGGCCACACCTAAGCCATCTGTATGAGAATTGGAAAAGGGCCCTCCAGGAGAACGCAGCCGGCAAACTCACAGCTAGGCAAAAGATGGAGAAAGGTAGAGAAAGATGCCCTTTCCTCCAATTGCTGAGTGGGGCCCAGGCTCCCACACTCTTGCCCCCCCCCCCCCACTGTGTGTAGCATTGAATAGCTGCCCTGTCTGTGGTCAATAGATTTGGGAAGTGGCTGAGTTAAGCAGGTTTTCTTTAGTATGAGTTGTCTCAGAGTTTTATTATAACACACTAATATAGGCCGGGTGACTCACTCCTATAATCAGCACTCTGGGAGGCTGAGGCAGGTGGATTGCCTGAGCTCACAGGTTCAAGTCCAGCCTGAACCAGATCGAGACCCCGTCTCTAAAAATAGCCAGGTGTTGTGGCGGGCGCCTGTAGTCCCAGATACTCGGGAGGCTGAGGCAAGAGAATCGCTTGAGCCCAAAAGTTTGAGGTTGCTGTGAGCTGTGACACCACAGCACCTTACCAAGGGCAACAAACTGAGACTGTCTAAAAAAAGAAAAAAAATGCTAACATGCTGTCCTTTGACTCACTAAGAAAAGAAAGTGAAGTGTGCCATATTTTTTGTTGGACCTCAGAATGACTTTCTGTAGGACTAATATTCTCAGGAATGCAGGTTGAGAAAAACTAAACTAGGTTGTCTTTACCAGTCCTTGTTATTCTAAGCTCATGTTTTCATATGTTTTATTCTGATGTATTTTCCTCCTTTAATAAAAATATAGTCTTCACTACCACCACCTCACACTACCTTGTCTCCAAGCTGAGGTCTGTGCTTAAACATCTGCCTTGGCCCATTATTCTCTCAGGATACTGCAAAGCTGAGAAACATTGAAGAACTTGGTTTTTATGAGGTAACTGCCCTTTAGCATAACAGAAAATGTTATGTTAGAGTCTGTACTAATGACATAATGACACTTAAAGTTCAAATCAAATGACATATACTGTATATTTACTTATAAATAGAAGATTTGGTATAAATAGCAGATTTGGTCATTATTAGTTTGTAGCTAATTGTAATGTGATTGCTCTGTTTTCTCTAACTCCTCCCGAAGGTGAGGTGGGAGAAGGGCCCTGTTTTCCTCCTCCTCACATTTTTTTAATCACATAGCTTGCAGTCTGTAAAGGGAGAATCAGTTCACAAATCACAACACATCCATAGTTACAGAATTAAGAGGAGTTTGGGAGAGAGTTTTATTTTTTTACTTTTGAGACAGGGTCTCACTCTGTCACCCTGGATAGAGTGCTCTGGCATCATAGTTCACAGCAACCTCCAATTCCTGGGCACAAACCATCCTCCTGCCTCAGCCTCCGAAGTAGCTGGGACTATAGTCTCCTACCACAACGCCTGGCTATTTTTTTCTATTTTTGTTAGAGAAAGGGCCTCACTATTGCTCAGGCTGATCTCAAACTCCTAATCTCAAGCAACCTCTACCTGCCTCAGCCTCCCAGAGTGCTAGGATTACAGATGTGAGCCACTGCACCCAGCCAAAGTTGAGTTCTTAAATAAATTCATTCATATAAATAGTATGAGTATCATTAATAAATATTAAACATTTTTTGGTATAATACCAAAAGACCAATAGGCTTGAAATATGAACAACTGGCCGTGTAAAAACTGATTCTAATGTGAATACAGTGGTTTAAGGAAAAGAGAACCAGCCGATACCATTCATTTTTAAAAATAAAAGAATTTGTGGCCTATCTATCTGCACCTGACTCTGAACTCAGTTTTTATTTACATCAGAAACAGCACTCAGCTTTCTACATTTTCCGTAATGTCTTTGGCAGGAAGCAGGACAGTAGCTGTCATCTCTTCACTGGAACATACTCCGTGTTCACGTATAACTCATTTTATCAACAAGAAAGAAACTCACATAAACTTTATCACCTAAGAATATCATTGGCTTTTTAAAAACGTTTTCTTTTTTTAAAATGCTTCTTAATTATATCTGAGTTTGAAAGTGGAATCTCATCAGTGGGGATACGGTGCTCTATTTTGCAAAAATAGCATTTCATGCCAAATTTTAGTTCTCCCCAAAATTCCCTCACTGGTGTTAGTGGTTGGTTCTCAAAAACTAGCGCATGTGCTCAGCCTTGCTGCCACAAATGGCTCGTTGTGGCAGGGATTTGTTCGCTCCGTGTGCTTAACACCCCTTAGTAACTTGGGAAAGCGGTGCCTTCCGTGTGGCTGAAACTAGCTCTGTTTTTGTTGCTTGTAATTTCAGTTTAAGAATACTGATGTCAGTAGCTGTCCATTTGTCTCACTGCTTTGACTGTCTCGGTAAAAGATTTTTTTTTTCCTTTTGGGCTTAAGAGCCACCTGAAGAGAGAAGCCTTTTAAGGCCTGGGAGACTGGCCAGTGCCCTTTGTCCCTCTGTTCACCTACTAAAAGGTAGCATTGTTAACCTAATTCAGCAGGGCCCTGACTCCATATAAACACTGCTCAATAGAGCCAGAAAGACTAATTGAATTGTACGATACATCATTTTTTCGCAACAGTTTCAAGTGGATTGTACTTCATTTCCCTGAACGCCATCAGTTTTTTCCTCATTTTAAGATATTTAAATATAGCAAATATTTAAACATCATAAATAAAATATTTAAACCCAATTCTGTCTTTTCCCACTTAACTGTGAGCTACCTAAGGAACAGCCCTGCCTGTTTTATCCTCCTCTGACCGCCTAAAGCCTGCTACAGTATCAGACATGCTCCTTTGTCTATATGCCTGAAAAATAAGAGTGAGGGTTGTTTATTTAGACCTATTGCCTTCGAATAACTGTTATTTCCAATCTTATTAAATACTTGAAGGTTTTGGCTAAAACTAGGTGCCTCTTTGTAACCTGGGTTTGTAGACTGTAGGCTTCTCGAAGTCTCTAACTCTAACTCTGCCAGAAGCCACAGGATCATACAATGTAACAGCTACCTCAAAATTAATTGTTTATAAGGAAAAAAAAAATTACTTCTTTTTTTAATGATGTAATTTTTGCATTACTATAAGGAACATAAACTTTAGTAGGAGCTTTATGAAGTTAAGAAAATGATAATATTGAATTTCATATATATATATAAGAAATTTGCATTTTTAATCAACACACAACAGCTAAACACCTAATTATCCCATGTACATGTTGAAGGGGTTTTCTGTTTGTGCCTGCCGGTTACACTCTCCTCTGTTCCACCCTTGTCCACCAAGTGAATTTGTATTTATCTTCTAAACCCAGATCCAGTATCACTTGCTTGGCCTTTCCTGGCTCTTAGCCCTCTGCTGACCATAAAGTTGATTTCTTCCTCCCTTAAAGCTACAAGTAGGGCTCATCCATAACTCCTTTACAGCAGATGACAAGTTACATGCCAGAAGTTATATGCAGTTTTTGGTTTGTTTGTTTATTTCAGAGGTAGGGCCTCATTCTGTTGCCCAGGCTGAAACGATCGCTTTGGCTCAAGTGATCCTTCTGCCTCAGCCTTCCCAAGTAGCTGAGACTATAGGTGTGCACCACCGTACCTGGTTAATTTTAAAAAAACATTTTTTGTAGAGACAGGGGTCTCACTATGTTGCCCTCACTAGTCTTAAACTCCTGGCCTAACACAATCCTTCCACCTCTGCCTATCAAAGTGCTGGGACTACAGGCGTAAGTGTGTTTTAAATATTTGTCTCTTATACTTAATAGGGAGCCCTTCAAGGGTAGGAACTGCCTTAATATGCTTCTAGCCTTAATAAAACTTAGTAGATTTCCAATTTTCTTTTTAACAAGCAGGTTTTTTTTAAAATTTGTTTTAATGCTGAAATCCAGCTTTGCTCCTAGAAAGGTATTAGTGGAAACTTTTTGAAAAGGTTTTAACTTCCATAAAACTAAGCCAACTTTCTATTTTATATATGTATATCACCAGTCAATCTATATTTCAGTGTCAGTGAACTAATATGTAGACATTCTGTAAAATTTCCCACATGTTACTGCATTATTTAAGTTACTTCCTCTATATCTTTGATGCATTGTGTTTCCAATGCACTGTTTATTTCACTTGATGGCAAGGCATTTTTATTTTTTATTTATTTATTTTTTGAAACAGAGTCTTACTCCGTTGCCTTGGGTAGAGTGCCATGGCCTCATCATAGCTCACAACAACCTCGAACTCTTGAGTTCAAGCAGTTCTCTTGCCTCAGCTTCCTGAATAGCACTCCCTGATAATTTTTTCTATTTTTAGTAGAAATGGGTTCTTGCTCTTGCTCAGGTTGGTATTGAACTTGTGAGCTCGAGCAGTCTGCCTGCCTGGGCTTCCCCAACTGCTAGGATTATAGGTGTGAGCCACCGCACCTGGCCTGACAGGACATTTTGAAATCAACTTCATGATCTTTGTTGTTTATTACCAGTGGTGGATATAGAGTTGTACGGATATATTGACCAGAGTCTGCCCAAGTTGAAAGTTGTCCTAAGAAGAGCAATGCCCTTCTAGTTACTGAAGCAGTGTATTTTAGCCTGTTTTCTATTCTAATTATTCTACGTGTATTTTTTTTTAGGATATCCTTTTATTCCTTTCAAATTTTATAATGTGCATAATTTACCTACTTCATGAAAGTGGCTACTTTTTAAAAGTGTTATGAAATACGCACACATATTATGCATATATGTACATAGTTAAGTCATTTTTAAGTCAGTGTTGGCTGTTAAGAGGGTCTTGATTCCTTTTTTTTTCTCCTTGCTTTTTATTTTTGAAATAATTAATATTCGCAGGAAATTGTATAGACAATACAGAGAAGTCCTGTGTACCTTTCGCCCAGTTTCCTTCATTGGTGACATCTTAGTAACTACAGTACAATATACATATTTTAAAAACCCCAGGAAATTGACATCGACATAACAAGTCAATGTAGTCTGTGTCATTAGCTGAGTTTCTAGATATAAGATAAGGAAACCAAAATTCACGTTTCATTCAACTATGGGCTTTTTCATATGGCTCTGTTCAGAAAGTAATTTTACTCTGATGTTAAGCTGTGAATCCTACTTTGAGCAGAAAGCTGGGTGATTCGGCAGAACTGATTGACGAAGCTTGTCTTGTAGGTGTCTAAGCAGGCCAAAGAGTTTCTGGAGTACGTGTACGAAGAGCCCCTCATCGACGTCCAGCAGGAGAACCCCATGCTGTACCAGCACGCCGAGCCCCTGGCTGTCGTGGTACGGCTGCGGCAGCGGCTGAAATCGCTCCGAGCCTATTTATTCAGCTGCCGGGCCGCGGTGGCAGAGGATCTGCGCCGCAGGTAAGAGTCATAAAAGTCAGACGGCTCCAGTTTGTTTTTCTTTTCCTGCCCTGGGAGGGTGGTTAGATGATCTCTGACGGCCTTTCCAACCCTAACCTCCTCTGATTCTGCCATTCTCCCTACGCCTTCCCACCACTGGCCTCCCTCTGGGTTCCTCTCAGACTTTTTCCCACAAGGTTTTCTATTTGATTGGGCGGAACAAAATGAAAATAAGGTCTCAGTGTCTCTAAAGGCTTTCAACTGTCAAGTGAGTGCTCAGGAAGGTGAAGATTTCTCTTGGCAACGTGTTAATTTAAGATAATAATCAGGGCAGTGTCTTCATTGGTTACTTATGCAGTGTTTTATACTTTTGCCAATTGTAACTCCTGTTTATTATCAGGAAAAATAAGCATGTTTGAAATATTTCATAACCGAAAAAACATTTTCAATGAGAAGTAAGTAGGTGGTTATTCAGATCTTACATTCCACACAAAAAGAAACACCCAAACTCGTAAATGACGTAGGCAGTAGAGCTGGGATTAAAATAGGCCCAGGATTCTGCCTTTTCATTTTACAGTTGGTGCAGTCTGCTTTCTGATAGCTCAGCGAGCTCATAGTTCGTAGAACACACAAGTCCAAACCAGACTCAGACCTTCAAAATCAAATCAAAGTTAAAATGTGCTTGCTCTCATAAAATTCCTCCGTTTACAGTTAGGTTTTATGGGCATTTAAAGTCTTACCGTTGGCATATACGAACTAGCTTATACTTGAAATGATTGTTGATGGTGTTCCTAACTCCCTAAAAATAGACTTAGGAACACCATCAAGTTTTTTCTTTTTGTTTTGTTTTTGTTTTTTTCTTTTAATAGAAATGACCAGTAGCATACATTAGTCATATTAAATGTTTTTGGAGGTAAGCTTACCTGTATAAGAACCTGTGGAAAGTATGAAAGTGGTGGAGTTTGCAAATTTATATCCAGTTAGATCCAAAGACACTGACATAACTCCAGGCGTCTGAAGAAGACATTTTTAAAAGAACCACATGTGGATAGTGAGGGTTACATAATTATCGAGACAGGCTCTCGTAAAATAATAATGAAAAGGCAGCTGCCATAAAGTAAAATTCCTCTCAGTGGTAATCATTCTGCCACCAGAGAGTGGTTAGGATTTATTCTTATAAAGTTTCGGTAGATTTTAATTTTAAAAGATCAGGACCTTTGTTGGAAGACAATAGAATTATGTATCTCCAACTACTTTACCAACTAAACTAGACAAAAGGTTTTTGATGTTCGAAGAATGTTCGTTCCATTATTTTCAGTACCTTTTGGCTTTGCTCAAAGCTTGTTTTTCTTGTGCCTGTATTTTTAGATGATTTTAATATCTATACATGGGAATCATGTTAGATTACATGATTATACCTTTGTGGTATAATGTTTTGCTTTGGGTAAAATATCCCAAGTCAGGGCACATATTTAGTAATTAAATAGGAGGTCTTCTTGTCATATGGATGACTAAGAATCCCTACTCTACTCCAGCAGTCTGGTGGTTTACCACCATGTACTGCACCTTATGGCCAGACCACCAGGAAAAATAAGGAATTTTACAAAGAAGACACTCCCAAAGCCATGAGGATGAAGCCCGTAGTCTTTTCACTTACCTTCACTTTTCTTTCCTGAATTTATGCATGGCCGTTATATAATACAATGCTTGGCACAAGGTAGGTGTCCAATTAAGAGTTGAATGGATAGATATAGAAATGGAAGGAGGGAGGGCAGGATGTATATTAGTTGTCACTTTAGACCACTGAGTAACGGCTAGCAGCCCAATTTGGGAGGAGGAGTCATCTTCAAATTCTTCTTCTTAATTCCCTAATTGTAACTTAGCATAGTGTCTGATCCATTTAAAACTGTCAAAAATAGTTGTTGAATACATAAACAAATGAATGAAAGAGCAAATCAAATCAGTCAAAAAAATTTAGTCAATTCTGTTGCTCTCATATTTTTCCTTTCACTTCCAATGCCCCACCTTCTTCAGAATCTCTGGCTATGGCAACATCCTTTTAACTAGTCTGTCTAACATTAGTTTCTTCCCTCTCCAGTCTAACTTTTGCACTAGAAAGGAAAAGCATGGAATTCAAGATCTGTCCAAATCTAGCCCAGTATATTGTTCTACTCTCTCAAATGTCCTGCAATTCAAACAAATATTATTAACTCTTCTCTCAGTGTATTTTTTTGTGAGTGTTAAATGAGTCTGTGTAGCTGAAGTATTTAAAATAGTGCTTGTACATAGGAGTACTCACAAATGCTATTATTGTTATTGATATTGCTTTCTTAGCCTAGACTCTTCTTATATCTTGCTTTAAGTCTTTTTAATATAATGACTTAAAAGTCAACCCCTGATGTCCTTTCTATTAGAATTAATCCCCTTTTCCTACTACTGTGTCAGGAGAAGAGTTAGCAAGGGGGAAAAGGTTGCAGAGCCAGTTGGGTCTGAGGCTACAGTTCCTAAGTATATAATGCATCCTTATCTGTTTGGTTGTTTCATGATTTAGGTAGAGAAGAGACTGCTTGAGAGCAAACAATGTGACATTGATTCCTATAGAAACTTAAAGGAGGCTCATTGATTTCTTTCTTTTTTTTTTTTTTTTTTGGCCGGGGCTGGTTTTGCCACCTCTGGCATATGGGACCGGCGCCCTACTCTGTTAAGCCACAGGCACCGCCCATTGATTTCTTTTTAAATTTTGTTATTTTAAATTTTCTAGAATTATAGACTTATGAAAACAATATTTTAGATGACTATTGCTTTCCAACTTGGCCCAAGAAAAGAATGTCAGCAATAAGCAGTACTCTTACAACTCGGGGGCGGTGGATGGAGCTAATAAGTAAAAGGGGGACTGGTCTTCTTGTATTATTTCAAATCTTTTTGGTTTATTTTGAAATGTAACTATTTAGTGAAATAATCGCTAAGATATTTTTTGGGGTGTCCATACTTCCTGGAGCCAGATCACTTACTATCAACTTTCCCTTCTTCAGTGCTTATGAAAATAACCATAAATATAAAGCAGAACCCTCGTTCACCTATTATGTTAAAATTCCTGTTACTTTTATATGGAATCTGACTTCTGAAAAACAAAATTAGCCAACAGTACCGTTAGAGGTGATAAGTTTATCCAAAATCAATATTTAAGGTTCCCTTTGTTTTCCTGAGGATATAACATCTACAGTAGGCGCAGTTTAAGCTATAGGGGAACATGCTGGGAAGAACTCGTCTCGCATACCCCTGAGAGAAATCACAAGAGGGAGGAGTTGATGGGTAGTAGGGGAGCAACAACAAAAAAAATGTAAGAGAATCCAGTTCTCATCTAGTCCTAAAGCCATTCTCTCCCTGCCTGGTTTCCCCTCAGTGTAAGAATGGCCATTAATCTCCAGCAAGTAGGCCCAGCATGCTGAAGGCCTGTCAGCACCATATAAACAGAATAAAGCAAACTGTTAATATCGCTGTCGTGAGAAGACGGAAAATGGACTGATTAATCGTATTGGCACTCCACCGCCAGGGAGCCGACTTTGGCCGTCGCCTTATTAGGGAAGTGGCAGTTTGCTTTTAGGCCTTTCATTATGATGACGGTCCGGTTTTCATCCTCACTGTTTTTCTTATTGTTGTTAAATAAACACCTTGTTCTTGAACCCATACCGCAAATCTTGACTGGCAGGGGTGATTAGTTTGGAAAAAGTCAGTGTCCTCCCTGAAGCCTAAAATGTTTACAGTGCTGACAATTCACTGTTTCTGAAGACTCCCAGATGGTGGCCCTGCTGAATGAGTTCAAGGCCTAGTTAACTTTTCATAAGATGGATTATTTACAGTGTCCACACATCTACGTGCGTGAAGAACTCTATGGAAAATCTTGGCACACATCTGGCTCAGCAGCCATCAGGGTAGTCTTTGGGAGGACATTAGGAAGAGCTGGGAAGGGCCTCAGCCCTCTCTGTGTCCTGTCAAGTACAGGAACAGTAGGATGTGCGGAGAGCAGAGGTCACAGGCGGACTCCTTGAGGCCACATTTGGTTAGCAGACGTGTTTTATTTGGCCTTATAGGGTTGGTCCCCACCGGGTTTTGAAATTGGGAAATAGTTGCCAACCTTTAAATCATCCAGAGTTTTCATACACACAGAAGATGAAGCTTTCTGGTTTCTCTTTCCAGTCGTGAGTACACCGGCTTCCCTTTCTTGTGTAGTAGCAGTGACCTGCTGTGGATGCCCAGCTTTCTACCATTTCATAGCTTCTGCTGCTCCTGTTTGTGTCCTGAAACCTAATGTCACTTGGTATATGACACACTGCTGCCCTGTCTTTCTTACTCCCAGCCCATTTGATTTATTTATGATGGTGCCTGGACCTTTAAGCATTTGATGTTTCCCCCCAGATATTTGTAATTCAGTATTAAGAACAGAGTTTACCGATGTCTCAGGTCTATAACTCCTATTTCAGTTGGGAGTTCATCTCAAAAGGTGGCAAAAATCTTAGATTTAGTTCTCTTAACAGACAACCCTTCGCTTATAGAACGAGAAGGAATAACACCAGGTCCACTTTGAAGTTCTGAAGAAGACAGGTTGTGTTATCCCAGAGCTTGGGCTAGGCCATTACAACGTGCCTGTGGGCAGTGGCAGGGAGTGACACAGGGATTATTACCCGGAGCAACACCCTGCGGTGATTCCTGGCCACACCACTGCAGATTAGACCTGGGTTTCCAAATCCCTGTGGGGCTGAGAAAACAGAATGGTGGTGCAAATGGAGGCAGTTTACTGTAGCCCCTGAGGTTAGACTGCCTCAGCTCAGAGCTCACTTCCATGTCTCACAGCCTTCAGAGCCAGTTTTCTCACCTAGAGAAGGAAATAATGATAATACCAGCTCATGGGGAAAGTCTCAATGTCAACAAAGTTAATGCCTGGAGCAGACTGAATGCTCAATAAATGTTAGCTGCCATGACTTTTATCCTAAGCAGACCGTAATTCAGGAGGAGCCCAGAAGCGTGCATGTGGGGAGAGGAAAGAGAAGGGTGAGCCCGGAAGCAGCAGGAGTACAAGCACCCTTTGCCACAACTTTCTGTGCAGAGCGTGCAGCATCCACTGGAGTTACAAGATGGGGACGCCGGTCCACCAGTGGTGACTCAGCAGAGTCCTTTGGAGCCCCTTAATCCCTCAGTATATTTAGTTAACGTCTCACTCTCTAGTTTTCTTTACCTGCCTATCACTTAAAAACAAACAAACAAAAACTTTCTCCTGCTTGTACTACCACCTAAGCTCACGTCTTTAGGCCTTCCTTTTACTGCCCAAATTCTCGGAGCTGTCCGTTTTCTCTTGGCCCACTCACTCACTTTACTTGCACTTTGCTCACACCATGACAGACCCACGTTTTTTTGACCTCCGGGGCACTGCTGGTCACCCCTTCTCGCGGGCCTTTCTTCTCCCTGCCTTTCTTTGCACTCTGTCCCATCTGGGTCTTTCCCTTCTCCACATGTGGAGAGATGTGTGGCCTCCACATCTTCATCCAGCTCCCTAATACTTGGCATGCTCAGCATTTTAGCTGTCTTTCTGAGTGTTCTTTCAGGTCTTCCTTCACAAAGGAGCCACTGTGGCAACTTTATGCCCCATCTCAGGATATTTTGTTGTCAACTGCAGGGAGAGAGTTGTGGTCCCTCAGCCAAAGGACGATGACAAGAAGGTAGCATTGCAGTGATCAGCTGTTGTCCTGACTCTTTCTTGAGGAGATCACCCACTGGCTTGTTATCTCCAGCTGCCTACTGAACATCTCTACTAGAGTGTCGAATTGAGGTCATTATTTTTCCACTGTGGTCAGGTCTATTTCAGTTACTTGTGGCATCATTCTCTTAGTTTCCAATAGGTTGAGCCTTGACATTGTCTAAAACCTTCATTTTAAGGTTCCCTAAGAGCTAGTCACATCCTGCCTTTACTTCTCATTCCCACTGCTACCCCAGTCTCTAATCTATCACCTATTTCCATAATTTCTTAACTGGGTGTCCTCCCTCCCATAGCTCCCCTTTCAGTCCCCTAAAGCAGCGGTTCTCAACCTGTGGGTTGTGACCCATAGCAACTGTATTAAAGGGCCGCGGCATTAGGAAGGTTGAGAACCACTGCCCTAAAGGATAAAGCAACACCCTTGAGTGGGTGTTCCAGGAACTCTGTCATCCAACCTTGGCCCACGTGCACAACTGTATCTTCCTCCTGGTCCCTGCGTGCAGCATGCTACCAACCAACAGCTTCTACTGTGTTTCTGGTACAACACAGCCACCCCACCGCCCCACCCCAGCCAAAGCAACATACTCATTTCCCTGAGTGGCCAGCTGCCCCCAGTCCTCCCCACTTAACTAGGATACTCTTACTTTAAGGCCAACGTAAGTGCTGCCTCCTCTCACCTGACCCAGAGAGATGATCTTTTCTCTGATCTCTTCCACTGTGATCATCTGGGCCACTCCTTTGGCACCTACGTGGTTGAATGCTTTTTGTCTTCTTGTATATATATCCTTTCTTGCTGGCAAGATTGGAAGACTCTTAACGGCCAAAATTATCCTATTTTCCCTGGAAACCTAAAATAGAAGATGACACATGGTAGCCGTGCAATGAAAATTTGTTAATAATTATAATTATGTCATGTCATATTTGTAGAATAGCTTATTGTATGTAAAGATAAATATGATTTTACCACATAACAAACAATACTTGTACTCATGAATTTTTTTTTTTTTTGAGACAGAGCCTCAAGCTGTCACCCTGGATAGAGTGCTATGGCATCACAGCTCACAGCAACCTCCAATTCCTGGACTCAAGCGAGTCTCCTGCCTCCACCTCCCAAGTAGCTGGGACCACAGGCGCCCA
>CAUYRH010182061.1:0-20261 GCA_963574655.1 Perodicticus potto | reverse complement strand
CCTGTGTAGAGGGCTGTAGCCTCAGAGCTCACAGCAACCTCCATCTCTTGGGCTCAAGCGATTCTCCTGCCTCCGCCTCCCAAATAGCTGGTACTACAGGCGCCTGCCACAACGCCCGGCTATTTTTTTTTTTTTTTTTTTTTGGTTGCAGCCATTGTTGTTTGGCGGGCTGGGCTGGATTCGAACTCGCCAGCCCAGCTGTATGTGGCTGGCGCCTTAGCCGCTGGAGCCACAGGCGCCGAGCCCACACTGGATATTTTAGATTGGATTTGAAAAGGTACCATTCAAGGAATTAAAATTTAATCATGCAAATCTTTTAGCAATTAATTTACTTTGCAATTTTGATTCTTTAGAGTATAAGTGTTCCAAACTCATGGAGATTTTGTAGATGTATAAAGGTCGTTCCAGGAGGGCATTTATTCTCATTAACATTTTTCAAACTATATTTTAAATTAGATCACTCAAATTGAGTTAATAAATAGTTACTGAGTGCCTAATATATATAAACCATGATGAATGAAATTTTAAAAACAATTAGTTCATGACACATTGAACATCTACATTTGAAAGACATGTATGTATATCCTTGACAACGATTTACGAACAGAGACAAAGATATCCATGTACCTGTTGTGGTTATCAAGGAATGCCAAGTGGGTTCATGAGCTTGGAATACAGAATCCTGAGTCTACCTCTTCTCCAAATACTTTGTTCTCTAAATATTTTGTCAACATTCTGAAGCCACGAACATGACAAGCTTCAGTGGCATTCCATGAGTTGGAGTCTTTCCATCTAAAGCTAATACCATACTTAAGTTTTCTTAAGACCTGTCAGATGTGGAGGTATTTGCCTGCCTCACTAAATTAGTTGCTTATGAATGCTGTCACAGTTTCTTTGCAATGTGTTTGAAAATAAAACCAAACCCTTTAAAAATACTCGCTGTGACTATCACCCGTCCGTTCACTTTCCACCATTTACAGAGCACCTGAATTCAGGTGAGGGGAGACGGCAGGCCCCTCGCAGACAAGGCCCCGCCCACGTGAAGCCCAGATTCTGGGGGAGCCCCAGTGCACTACAGGATGCTGACTTGAGAATGGAGGCTGGTGACTGGCTAGAGAGGGCCCTCGGGAAGGGTGACTGGACGAGGCTCCTCTGCGGAGGTGACATTGAACAGACAGCTAAATGAGGGTTGGAAGTGTCACACACTGAATGGGAGAAGGCAGGCACAGCCACCTGCCTCACTTTCTGTCCTTGGGCAGGAGCAGATGAGGTGGAAAGGTTGTAAACGAGGTGTATTTCAGGTTTGGGGGTTGCGTTCATGGAAGCCATGTATGCATCAGCTGACTCTATAGCCTTGGAGCCAGGACAAAGATGCTTTTGTGTCCTCCTCGTCGGTGGAGGGAGGGGACTCTTGCATTTGATCTGCACACTTGGTGAGCAGCAGCATCAGAAAGGCAGATTAGATTTCTGGGCCTATAATTCAGTCCAGTTAAACAAACATTTATTGAACATACATTAAACAGCTCAAGCCAAGCACTGAATATATAAAGAGAAATAAAATATGTTTCCTGTCCTTGAGGAACTTCTAGTCTATTGGGAATGACAGACATGTAAAGAGCTCATTTTTATGCAACAGGGTAAGAGCAAGGATGGGGATAGGAGGCCTCTTCTGTCTGAGCCACAGCCGTCGGAGCAGCAGTCTGTGACGAAAGCCGTGCCCTCACTTCATATCTATTGTTGCAAAAATTCTTTAACTTATACTCCTCTAAACTCAGAAAAAATATGTTTTAAATGTGAGGGTTAAAAGTTTGCATGTTTAATGCATTTTAAGACAGACTTCTAAATTTGTTTTCTAAGCCTTAAAGAGCCCAATACGTAGTCTGAAGAAATTTTGTATATCAGACGGCAATAACTCATTTCACTGAAAGTTTCGCTGTTGCGTTTGCTGGTTGGCAGGGAAGTGCTGGTTGTGCCATCTGAGCACCAGCAGGGCGTTCTCTGAGAGGATGGTGCATGGCCTAGGGTCCCGGGAGGCAAACCCCTCTCCCCGCACTCACCAGCTTCAGCGTGCAGTTAGAGCAACTTTTCGTCGTAGTTCAAGAGCCAGCTCTCTTTGGAGGATATCAAAGGATTTCCTCCAACTCCTTGCCACTAACAGGTCTGAGAGCAGAGACCTGATCAAACGCCCAGGTCTCCATGGTTTCAAAAGGTACATCTTGCCTCCAGGTTCAATTTTTGTCTAGGAGAAGACAGTGCTACCCAGAGTCATGTGAGCTCAGAGAAGTGGCTTGTCTCTCTGTGGCTGGCACGGGATTCTGTTGCTCATTAAACAGAAATAAGAATAAAACGCACTGCCCTCTCTTCCAACTCTCCTTGCCAACCATCTTGCTGAGCTGTGTGTGTGTCCAAGCCAATGTTCCAGCCACTAGCTTGGCACAGAAATCAGTGCATCCAATGTCGTTACTGTTGGGCATGGCCTGAAATGCCGAGTGAAACCTCCATTTGCCTGAATGGGTGAGGTCCTAGTGATTTCAGCATCCTGTTGATAATGGTACAATATTAAAGCATAAGCATAGATGTGGTCTGACCCATGAAGCAGCATTGTAGATTTGTTTTTTTGACCTAAAAATGTTGGGTATATGGACATTAAGAAGGTAGAAATGTCAAGGTAAATGCTTTGTAAGTCTGGGGCCTCCGAGGGCCTCGTAGTCTGTGTATCAAATGTCTCTTCCTGCCCTTGCGTGATGGTGATCTCCGTCACCAAGGTTTTACCCCAAGAAAAGAAAATACTCTGATCCCTAATACAATACAATGAACTTTATCTTACCCGCCCAGGTGAATCCTGGGTGTTGGCCGGCCTCACGGACTGCTGCCAGCTGTGTAGCCCATGACCGTTTGTTTCCTTGTATTGCTCTCAGGGTAATTTACCTGAACATCTCACATCTCATTAGGAAGACATGGCAGGTGCTAGTAATTTTCCTAAGAAGAGAATGTTCCTTGCAGCATGTTGACCCCCACCCACCTTGAAGATGGGCTCCAGTTTTCTCCCCCTTAGGTGCAGTTCAGTATGTTGTAGGGACTATAAACATATTATCTGGCATATGACACTGGGACACCGGGGCCGGCACCCCAGCTTTGCTCCTCCTCAGCGTGCTGTCCTTCCACAGGCACCAGCCTCGGAGCCTCGATGTCCCTGAACGTAAAATGAAACAGTAACTGCTTTGGTCCCCGGACTAGTCATGTGAGAAGAAGGTGACCTAAGTGCAAGCTCTTTTAAGCTACAAAGAGCTGTGCCAACTGAATGTCTTATTATAAATTCTAGAAATTATAGAATATTGACAATGCGAGGTGGGGAGAGAGGGGAGAGTCTGGAGCCACATTTAGGTTGAGGGCTTGGCTCTGGCGCTCCCAGCTGTGTGGCCGTGGACAAGCACTTAACTGTCTATGCCTCATTTCTTTATCTGTGAAATGGAGATAATTCATGAGGGTGACAGTAAGTAATAATGCCAGTCACGATTATTCAGTGTTTACGTATCATCACAGTTAGTGTCCCCCCCTCTGTGAGGTGCGGATGTTGTTGTCTAAGTTTCCAGGTGAGGGCTCCAGAGACGGGTTTGATTTTTGCACCAGACCTCTCAGCTGTGCGTGCAGATCCAGGATCCAAGCCCTGATCTGCTTTACACTAGAACCTGAGAACTTAATCTGAAAAAATACTCTTCTGTTGCCTTTTTTTCTATCCAGCAATAGAAGTGGAACATCACATTGCCTGGGCATCCCAGAGCTCATAAAAGGTAGCAAGATTTTGGATAGATGATACCTTAATTTAAAGAAATGCCTTTCTACAACTTTTATTGAAAAGGAATTTTACTGCAACTTATGTTGAGGGATCCTCTCTTTATGGTAGGGGCTGCTTGTTTCTTCCTTTGATTTTCTTCCTAGAGTTATCTGCGGTGTGGTTTTCCATGACACTATGATTGCAGTTTTATTTAGGAAATTCTACAAATCCTTGTTGAATGAATGACCTAGAGATACTTCATTACTTCACTGTCGGAAGTCACAGCTAATTACACCTCACAACTTCCGGTGTGCGGACGGCGCTGGACCCTGTCTCCATGCCCTACACAGCGCCTTGTGACCGTGAGCTTGCTCAAGCTCAACAGCATGTTTTTAAGGCAAGGAAGGCCAGACTTTCTGATTTTTTCCTTTTTGTATAACATCTGAAACAGAGTCCTGATCACTCATCCTCAACTTTGTTTTAATGTCCAAATCACTCGGGCTTTCAACAAAGTATTTGGCTGGTTGTATGATGGAGTCACTTGTAGTGTTTAAACACAGGGAAGGCTGATGAGTTCCCAGATAGCATCTTTTTTTGGTTTGGTTTTTAATTTGTGAGGGAGGGCAGTGGGTAAGTGAAGAGAAAATATAATGACTTTCAAATGTGGCTGCACAGAGTCAATTGGGGTGCCTAAAATACCACCCCCCTGATTAAACCAGAATCTCTAAGGGTGGGGTTCAGGCAGTGGGGGCAACATGAGTCCTGGATATAAGAAACTGGGAAGAAGGAGGTCATTTTTGTTAAAAACTAGGGAGATGGCAAGGCAGCTGCAGGCGCTGTTCTGGGGTGCTCTGTATCCCCCTGTGGACATGTGTCTCCGTCCTTCCACAGGGATGGGGTTGTCTTCACATCCAGCTCAAGGGATTTGCTTTCTGCTGTGATTTCTGGTCTCTGTAGCATCAGGAGATGGGAGATTTCGAGTTGCAAAAGGCCTTTGGTGAGGAGATTTCATCACAGAACGATCTGTGGAAAGCTCAGGACCTCTGACTGCTGTTGGACCACTTTGATCTGGTGACCCTTTCTAAGGAGACAACAATGCTTTTCAGATTCAACAACAACAACAACAACAGCAAAAAACAACCCAAGCAGAGCCAGGGCGGCTGCAGTTTTCAGGGACAGTGGGGGTCGGGTGGGGGGCAGAGAGCTGTCATGCTGTGGCTGCCTCTGTCTTTTTTTTTTTTATTTATTAAATCATAGCTGTGTACATTAGTGCAATCATGGGGTACAGTGTGCGGGCTTCATATACAATCTGAAATATTTTCATCAAATTCGACATAACCTTCATGAGATTTTCTCGTTTATTATGTGAAAACATTTGTGTTCTGCATTTAGTAGGTTTCACCTGTCCCTTCTAAGATGCACCGTTAAGTGTGATCCCACCCTTTACCCTCTCTCCACCCACCCTCCCCCTCCCCTCCCTTACCCCTTTCCCCATATTCTTGTACTATAATTGGGTTATAGCCTACATATGAAAGCTGCCTCTGTCTTGAGTGAGGGCTTTCTAGAATTCCAGATGCAAGCCTTCCTGCCAACCTTCCCCTGCAAAGGGAGAGCTGGGAATTCCAAAGACTGTATGGAGGGGAACTAGAATCATAAAAAAACCAAAAACTCTCTATTTAGAAATGTTAAAAGGCAGAGAAGTAGGTTTTAGGGCGGGATTGTGCTGTGTTTTAGGAAGTTTGGATATTGAACGCCAACTTCCTTAAGCCCGGCTAGTGGTAATCAACACTACCGGTCATTCCCACCATATAGGTGACAATTCACTGAATGAACTCACACGGTGTTGTTGGACAGACCAGTGTGTTCAGTGGCACCTGAGTGTACGTCTGACCCGTGTGCCTTGTGATTCCGAAGGTTGATCTGAGCGCAGTGGGCAGGTGCTAACACAGGCTGGGTTAAGGAGCACACTTGAGCGTATCCCTGGTGCAGAGGAGAACTGAGCAGTAAAAAGCCATGGGTGTGTACTTGTGAGACATGTGCTTCCTGTACCTGTGCACACTCCCAGGTCCTTCCTACAGCTGTAGCTTCATCTGTAAGTTTCGAAACTGTTAACCGTATTGTGCAGACCATCGGAGAGCTTCCAGCTGGATTCTGCAGCTTCCTTCACTTTGTAATCTAATTGACTCTTGGTTTTTCCCTTCGAAACAATCACAAAAATTTTACAGTGTTTAGAATTTCCTGTTAACCAGGTATAAAAGGTTAAGGCGATTTCGTTGTTTAAAAGAGAGATTTAAGACATTTATTAAAATAAGAGTTTTGAATTTTTAAAAATTATAGCGCCTGTGTAAAATGAATATATAACAGGAAATGACAGGGCCTGGCAGTACGGTTTCTTGCCTCAGCAGTGGGGCTTTGGGATCGTACGTACTTGAGATAATCTGTGTATTTCAGAAGAATCACAGGCTCCAGTGCGAGAGGGGTTTTGTCGCATGGTGTGTGGAAAGTGGAAGGATTCTGTTCTATAGGTGAGGCCGAGATAAGGGAGATGAGGGTAGCTTTTTCTAAGCTGCCCACACAAGAAGGGTGGAACTGGGAAGAGAGCCCTGTGTACCTGTTTCTTAAGCTGCCAGACTGCTTGGTTGTCAGTCAGAGAAGTTTGGGGAGTTATTTTATGGCAGTTTAGCATCTCTAGCTCAGGAGCATCTTTTTCACTATGTAGAACATTATTCTTTTCTTTCTTTCTTTCTTTTTTTTTTTGAGACAGAGTTTCACTATATTGCCCTTGGTAGAGTGCTGTGGTGTCACAGCTCACAGCAACTTCAAACTCTTGGGTTTAAGCAATTCTCTTGCCTCAGCCTCCCGAGTAGCTGAGACTACAGGAGCCCATCTCAACGCCTGGCAATTTTTTTGTTGTAGTTGTCATTATTGTTGTTTAGCTGGCCCAGGCTGGGATCAAAACTGCCAGCCCTAGTGTATGCAGCCGGTGCCCTAACCACTGATCTATGGGCGCTGAGCCTCATATTTTTCTTTTTGTTTCCTCTGTGGCAAGTGTCTCTGCTGTGGAAGACTCAAGGGCCAGGACAGGCCTGGTGTTCAGAACCCACCAGAGATTAAGGCCCAAGGCCATGGCCGAGTTGTCATGGTGCCCTGGGTAATGTTTTTGAAGCTTCCAGTTGGTGAATGATTTTGGATGAAGGATTCTTTTAATAATTTTGTAAGTGACCTATTTCTCCCTTATGAAGCTTCTGTTTTGAGAGCAAGCAGAAGGAAATGGTGGTAATAACAAGACTGGTTTTTGCTCATTCACACTTTTTTTTTTTTTGCCATTTGGATTATGGGAGTGGTGAGGTGGAGACAGGAGGGCAGAAGTAAGAGTGTGGAAGAAAAATACAGGTGTGTGGCAGGAGAGGACGTGTACCGTGGGGCAGGCCCAGCGCACCTGTAAGAGAACTCGTCTAGAAAACACAGGGTTAGTGATTCAATACTTAAATGCCATGTTTGGGAACTCACATATTTCCCTTAATAGGCCTGTGAAAAGGAAATTTAGTAAAACCAGATTGATGACCAAGGTAGTTTAATTAGACTCCGGCTTCATAAATATGCGATGTTATTTGAATGAGAAGTTGAATCATTAGGTTCCCTGAGATAAATGGCCATTTGGTTTGCTTCAGAGTTTGTTGCAAACATTTGTAGCCAGGTACAAATGAGTAAAATAATATGGTAATTTAAAAAGTAGAAAAAAGGCTAAATTTGATTGAGCAATTGTGGTATCTGTTTGTAGGTGTTTTTTTGCTCTCCTTGGCAGCCTGACTCTGCTCCAGTCGTGTGACTGGACTTTCTTTCCTGCAGAGAGCCTTCTGTGATAGCTTTGAGGGACGCTATTAGGTGTCAGTCCCCTGATCAAGTCACACTGCCTTAAATCCTTTGCATGGTGGCTTTACTAGCAAATCCAGAACAAACTATTAAGATTTTATAACAATCTTAAAATCATTCAGTTAACCAAAGAGACTGATTGTTTTTCTTCTGTGATAGGTAGGCAGGATAGAGGAGGGGAAGAGAGGTGAGAATGCTTCCCCTTGCCAGCCCCCACCTTTTTGACCTTTGTTTTGAATAAAACTCTGGCCAAGGAAGATACCTGAACCCGTGTGAATTGGTGGGCTCATCTGCAGAGAATTTGGCCCTGGAGCTTACAAGTGCTCCTGCATTACCATGGTGACTCCCCGGCACTAGGCCGTTTCTCTTTATCTTCTCTGAACTGTTCTTTACTTCTGGCCAAGATTCTTTCCTTTTCACTTTTTTTGTTGTTAGTTGGCTCAAGAACCCAGCCTGCAGTTGATGAATTTGCAGTTTTGTCAACATTTCGCCAGTGACTATTTTAAAATCCCATTTGTAAGTATTTCCCGTCTCCCTTGCTGTCCCTTCTCGTCTGAAAGGGATAAAGCAAAAGTTCTGTTTCTCATGCCTACCTTTGCCAGTCAGCATCTGCGCCACCCCTGTATTCTCTTTAAGCTGTTTTAGTATATTCTTTGCTGAAATGAAATATTTGATTAATAAATGGGAAGGCTCTTACTTGTGATTGATAACTACTCTTAGAAACACTGTCATTTGCAATTCATTAGATGCCTTATTTGGCATTTATATTTACTGAAAATTGATACTCTGCATATTAGTTCTTTCTCAGTGACAGATCACTGGTAAATGTATAATTAAAAGAGAGCTTAATTCCTATTTGTCTTCATTTCTCCCTGAAATAATTTCATGGCTGTCACATGGACCTTCTCCGTTCCAGTGCGTTCCTCTCTGCCCAGACTACAGTTGTTCTTTCTTATTTGTGAATCTCTTTCTTCAGGGCAATGTCATAGGGTCGGAGGACCTGGATTCAAGTTCTGGCCCTCTCACTGCCTCAGAGGCTGGACAAATAGGTAACAGCTCCCAACCTCACCTGTAGTTTCCTCACCTATAAAGTGAGACTGAGAATATTTATTTCACCAAATTAGTGTGAGATTCAAATGAAATAATGCATTAGAAAATGCTTTATTAGCTAAAAAATAAATGGCATCCACCCTGGCACTGAATTAGCCATCATGGTCCTCTAGCTCCTTTGAATACAACACTTGGGGGACTGCGCCATAAAGTGCAAGGCTGGCGACAGGCAGTGAAACTCTCCATGAGCTGCACCAAATCTCTCCACTGCACAGGAGCCCTGGGAAGGTGCAGCCTTATCAGTAAGGAGTTGGCTCTGTGGGGTTAAAGTCACACAAAGTGCTGACTCACCTCGCTCTGTGCCTTTTGCAAACAGGGAGCAGTCAGTACCCTGGTTAATCTCCCCTCGGTGACCACGTCCTGGCATAACTCTGAGTGCTTTCCCACCCCTCCTGCTCCGACTCTGTCCTGTACCCTTTGGCCCTCAGGCCTCAGCTCCTGCCTCCTGCCTCCTGAGCCTGTCTTTTCTGGGAGTCTCACCGCATGAGGATTCCTTGAGCCCTGAGCAAGTTTCCTTTCATTTTCTGAACCCTCCTGTTTCCCTGGACTCTAGCCTCAGGGTGGCCCTCAGCTTCCCAGGACGAGACTCCCTCCCTTGTGGGAAGAGTTCTGCATCTCATGCTGGCCGAGTGCCCGTGGAGGCCTAGGTGTCACTGCGAGGTTCCATGGCCTCTGTGGGAGAATGTGTTTGGCTCTATCCCCCAGAACACTGGTCTCTTTCTACGGGCATGCGCCCGATCGGGTGAGGAAGGGTGCTGTGGGCTCATCTCACCTTTTTGGTGAGGTCAGATCCTGTCTCTCTGTCTGGCTGACTTGCCTGATGGGAGATACTGAATGTGACGGCTGAGTGCCTGTGTAAATTTGTGCCTGCTGCTCAGATCATGGACTTGGACCTTGGACACTGACTTCATGTCTGTAAGATGGAGATAAGACACTTCTTTTGGAGGGGGGATGTGCTGTCTCCGTGGGGCCAAGTTTGCACATGCTGAGCACTTGGAAGTCCTCAGTAAAACCCTCTTCTTCGGTCCTATGCCCTCTGTAAGGTGGCTCCTGTCACCACCAGCCCTAGTAAGGGGCCTCAGTAGCAAGATCCGCTATGAGAACAGTGCAGAGCCAGAAACATTCTGTGGTGGGTTTGGCTTCAAATTCCCTTAAAGCATCAATACTTCTATTCTCTCTACTGGCCTTAGCAGTAGCAATCACAACTTTAGAGTGATAAAAGGCAATGTTTTGGAGAAGACTTTCCAATAATTATTTATTGACAGCGTACTTTCTTTCAATCTTGGATGAACTTATTTTCAGATTCTGATCCGTAGGGCAATGAAGGCTGAGGTTGAGTCTGATTATTCTTTAGGGTCCTAATTAGTCTCTTAATTAATAGGTAATTTAGGGTTGATTGACTTAGGTATTGTGACAGACTTTCATTGTTCGAAATAAAATATTTGAATTGTTTTTTTTTGTCTTTTGAGATAGAGTCTTACTCTGTCACCCTGGGTAGTGCCATGGCATCATCATAGCTCACAGCAACCTCAAACTCCTGGGCTCAATTGATCCTCCTGTCTCAGCTTCCCAAGTAGGTGGGACTACAGGTGCCTGCCATAACACCAGGCTAGTTTTTCTATTTTTAGTAGAGATGGAGTCTTGCTTTTGCTCAGGCTGGTCTCAAATTCCTGAGCTCAAGTAATCCACCTGCCTTGGCCTCCCAGAGTGCTAGGATTACAGGCTTGAGCCATCAAGCCTGGCCCAAAATATTTGAACAATTTCTGAGTTAAAGATTTGAACAAACTATCTTCATATTGTTCACAGTTCACTACTTTTCCTGGGGGAGACTTAGCCTTGCCTGCCTTGAGACCTCAGGTTTGCTCTGACTAATGCACGAGACAGAATTTTTTAAGACTGTGCATGTAGTTCACCTGTTTTGCCTCCCCTGCGTCATGAGAGCAGGAATATTTCAGACAGACGGTTAGTTCAGCAGTGTGAAGCCCCGAGGAAAGATGGAGGTGAGGCACCGTTGAGCCTCAGAATGGGACACATAGCATGGTATTAGCAAGAAACTTTTCTTTATAGGCACTGAGATTTTGAGGTTAGCTATTACCATTAAGTATAAGTATTTGGTGAATTTTTTTTTTTTTTTTTTGAGACAGAGTCTCACTCTATCACCCTCAGTAGAGTGCTGTGGCATCACAGCTCACAGCAACCTCCAGCTCTTGGGCTTAGGTGATTCTCTTGCCTCAGCCTCCCAAGTAGCTGGGACTATAGGTGCCTCCATAACACCCGGTTATTTTTTTGTTGCAGTTTGGCTGGAGCTGGGTTCGAACCTGCCACCCTTGGTATATGGGGCCTGTGCCCTACTCATTGAACCACAAGCGCTGTCCTATTTAGTGAATTTTAATGTTATATTTATGCACCAATGGCATAGTCTACCCCAACCCTAGGGGTTTTATGAACTCTGAATTATGTTTAATATTATAATTGGTTTTAATTTATTCCATTGGTTGCAGGAGTTTCATGTATAATGATATATACCTGGAAGGTATTAGTTATCAATAAAGAATAGAAATTCAAACTGGCTTTGAAATAAAGGGAATCTATTAGTTGTGAAATGGCGAAGCTTAGCAGCTCAGGACTCAGGCTCAGGGCAGTCATTGTGCTCCGACTGCAGCAGAATGCTTTCTGATTCATACTCACAGGAGAAACAGGCTTCATTTGCCCCAAACTGTGAAAAAAACAGTAATCCTTCCTTTAATTGGACTGACTGAGGCAGCTTGCTGGCTTCTGAAGACACTGGCTAGAGGCGCGCCCTGCCCTGACTGGCTGGTGGCCGTGTGCCTGCTCTTGACCTGGTCAGAATCCATCCCTGGGGCTTGGAAGGATGCCATGTTCACATGGAGAGCTGGATGCCACCACAATAAATCCCAAATTCTCTCTGGTTTAATGCCATAAACATGCATTTTTCAGTTATGCCATGGTCTAACAGGAGTGTCGCTACCCCTAATGACTGGTCACCTCTGGGAGGCTGCTCAGGAGCCCAGGCTGTGGCACCTCAGAATCCCTCTACCCGCAACTCAGGGCTCCAAAAGAGAGAGAGTTGGGGAGTTGCATTGCCTTCTTCACTGCCGTAGCTCAGAACGGACCCTCACCACTTCTACCTGTGGCCCGTTGGTGGACTCTGGTCACGCGGGCCCCTGTGTGGCGAGTAGCCTGTGGTGTGAGGACATGCCCAGCCCAGTCCCAGCGTGCCCTCAATCTGTGGTGGCCGGCCTGCTCTCTGCCACAGAAGTTCATCCCACCCACGCAGCACAATAGGCGGGGAACAGAGTGAATACTGGGGAGGTGACCACCTGTGTTACCCACACTGGGAAGCTGGTCTGGAGGTCAGGCAGGCCTTGATTTGTGCTGCAGCAGGCTGTGTGCTGTCTGGGCTCTGTTGCCTGTTAGAGGACACAGGGTGTTCATGGGTCACCTGAAAATTCTATCAGGAGGCCTTAAACCCAGAAACACACAGTCACTTGTGAGACATCAAGTCACTCCCTGGAGGAGAAGGTGGGGGCCGAGGCGGGGCAGGTCCGAGGTAAGTGCCAGACGGGTGCTCTCTGTTGGGGGCACTGCCTGGTTGCAGAGGGCAGGCACTGTCACCATGCGCCCAGGGGACACTGGGATGAGGGCGGGAGGGCGTGTTGTAGGTACTGCATGCAGGGCTGCACGCTGAGCTAGAGCTGAGCTGTGGGGCCCACCCTGGGCAGTTTTGAGCATTAGAAGAGCGAGAGTAGTTAGGACGGAGCAGGCTTTAAATGTTCCAGAAATGGAGTCCAAGTGGCAGAGAAGATTTGAAAGTGTCCTGTGAGTATGGACAAGACTGTGATAATAAAAAAAGAAAAAAACAGTTCATGATCATTACCTACTCTGTAGACTTTTATTATCAAGTCCTCTACCTTGTACAAAGTACTTTGGGAACTTTCCTTATCCTTCAGGTGTCCCATTAAATATTTCTGCTCCAGAGACACTTCCTTGATCAGAGTTGCCTCTGCCCCTGCGGCTCATTTCCTGCTCACCGTCCTCCACGTCAGAGTTGTAGGCCTTGTTTGTGTGGCTCAGAGCCGCCGTCTCCGTGGGGCGTGCTGGGGCAGAGGCGGGGCCGCCCCACCCAGTTCATACTTACGGCTCCGCCTGGTGCCAGGGATAATGTGGGATGAGAGGTGCTTTCAATATTTTATGAGCCCACAGTTACCAATATCCACTGATTTTTTTAAAATTTGAAAGTAGGTCTTCTGATCTAATTAAGACCCTAAAAGTTAAAGAAATTATTTCAGACTTTTAAAACTTAAAGATCACATAATGAATCTGTGATTTGTTGAAATTCCGGTTGAGTGGATTTGAAGTTAAGTAAGATTTTACCATTGTGTGACGCTCTCTGACAATCTGAGCTGGAACGCAGTGCCAGAGAGCTCAGTTCTCCTGGCAGAGTTTTATTTTGGAGTTTGGACTCACCCACAGACCTCTCATATCAGAGTTCCAGGCCAACTTGGCTGTAAGTCCTTGGCGCCCCAAAGTCATCTTTGGTGTTTCCACACCTCAAATAAAGTAGATTCTGGCACCCACAGTCTCCAACTTGGGTCTGATTCCACTTGTTCTCTATTTCTGGGTAACAAATCAACCCAAGACTTAGAGGCTTAGAAGTGTAGTCTTTGTGATCCCTTTAGTTCTGGGTGCTGACTGGGTCCAGCTGGACGGCTCTCACCCGAGGTCTCATGTAGCTGTACTCCGATGTGTCCCGGGATGGAGTCACTAGGGGATTGCTGAGCTGGGTGTTCAGGGCGACCCTATCCGTGGCTGCTGCGACTGGCCGTTAGGGTTCAGCTGTGGCTCTTGCGGGCTGGAGTGTCTTTGTGGTTCTCTGTGTGGTCTGGGCTTCTCACAGCACCATGGCGGGACTGCTGGAGTGGGCATCTTGAGCTGCGGGGTGTCTTATGACCCAGCATTGAAGTCCGGCTGTGCCCCTCCCGCTGGCTCATGAGGGATGGGGGCATTTTTGGAGATGGGTCCTGCTACTTAGAAGTGAGCAGACCACAGTCAGGCGAGCTCTGGTCACACAGGCTCTGCTGTTTTAGAGGCTGGGCAACTCCCAGTGGTGGAGATCCCAGATCAGCAATGTAAAAGTTTTGTAACTAAACAATCTCTAAAACAGTGGTTCTCAACTGCCTTAGTGCCGTGGCCCTTTAATACAGTTCCTGTAGGTCACGACCTGCAGGCTGAGAACCGCTCCTTTAATATATCAGGGAAGTGAACCCAGGAGATCTTAATTCTTCCTACTCTGCAGCAAAGGCCCAGCTGATTAATCTGGGAGTCAGCCAGGGATGGGCTTAAGAAGGTTTGAAAGTCTGAAGGCTTCAGGTGCGCATGAAACCTCCAAGGAGTGGCTACATTGTGCTCAGATGTCCACCGACCCCTCGATTCGCTAGAAGAAACGTACCAGCGTGGCCGGCGTCTCTGGGCTTCCTCTTATCACTGAGCTGTGATTCTTCTCCGTTGCTCTCATATTTATTTTTTATGTTCCATGAAAAATGTATCTAGGCACTGTTTTGGAGCCTTAGGAAAAGTTAAAGAGACAAACATATGCTGGTCATGGCAAAATAACCCCTTGGTCTTTTTTTTCTTTTTTGAGACAGAGCCTCAAGCTGTCACCCTGGAGAGAGTGCTGTGGCATCACAGCTCACAGCAACCTCCAATTCCTGGGCTCAAGTGAGTCTCTAGCCTCCACCTCCCAAGTAGCTGGGACTGCAGGAGCCCGCCACAACGCCCGGCCATTTTTTGGTTGCAGCAGTCATTGTTGTTTGGCGGGCCCGGGCTGGATTCGAACCCGTCAGCTCAGGTGTACGTGGCTGGTGCCTTAGCCCGCTGAGCCACAGGCGCCGAGCCACCCCTTGGTCTTAATCAAAAGATTCTCACCAGGCTGGTGGTGCGGACATTGAAAACTTTGGTTTTAGGAAAGCATTTTACAAAATCTCATTAAGTCTTTGTGGGTACAGTCATGAAAATGGGCAGGGCAAATTAGACAGCAGATGAGATGACAATACTGAAAGCTCTGTGGCTCTGTCAGGCCTGGGAACTCTAGTGAATGTCTGCAGTGATGGGTCCTTATCCAAGACTGTTCCACACTGGTGTCCGTGGCACAGCCAGGATGCTTCTTGTGTTTCTCAGATGACATCACTGGGAGAGTTAGCCAATACAAAAGGTAACTATATTATTCCAACTATTTTTTTTTTTGAGACAGAGTTTCACTTTGTCACCCTCAGTAGAGTGCCATGGCATTATAGCCACAGCAACCTTAGACTCTTGGGCTCAAGCAATTCTCTTGCCTTAGCCTCCCAAGTAGGTGAGATTACAGGCGCCTGCCACAACACCTGGCTATTTTTAGAGACAGGGTCTCGCTCTGGCTCAGGCTCTGAGCCTGTGAGCTCATTGCCCATGAGCTCAGGCAATCCACCGGCCTCGGCCACCCACTGCGCCCGGCTCCAACTGTTTTTTCAAAGTGTGACTTTGTCCTGTGACTGCAAAGTGCCACTCAGTAGACATGTGAAATTGTTCATTTAGGTTTTAAAAATTAATTAATTGCTTAATTATGGAAAAGCTTAACAGAAAATTCAGGTGAGTAATAAGCAGCTGAACAGAAGCTGTGTATGGATAAGAGATATCATAGGTCTTGTAAGGAAGCTGCCATTATATTGGGGTACAATAAAGAAATAAATTAATTATGAAAGTAATCTGCTCTGGATTATCAGAGCATATCCAGAGTATTTCACACAAATACTGGGCATTACTTTTGAAGAAAGAAAGTACTTTATATACATTTGACAACCCGAGTATGTGAAGAATAGGGTGAAATAGATTATAAAGGGCTGGAAAGCCATACCATATGAGAAACTATGGGACACACTAGGGATACTGAATTTTACACATTCTATGAATGTCTGGAAATTCAAGCTGAGAGAATGTGTAGCATTTGTGTCTGGTCCACTTTGACAGAAGCGTGGAGTAGGAGGGGTGCAGGGAACACCATGTGAGCAATGTTGGGGAGTCATTAGATATGCTCAGGAAATGATGTTTTCAGTGCATGGTGTGTGGCGGGAAGCAGTGGGAGAAGAGGCTGAAAAAGTAGGTTAGGACAGATGGTCCCAACCTTGAATGCTGCATCCAAGTGTGTGTGTTTACCCTGGTAGGCCAGGGAAGTAATTCATGGCTTGTAAACGAAGAAATAACAGCGGCAATAATGAGAGCAGTGGTAACAACAATAACAAAGCTAGTAGGCTCTGCTGTGAGTCCTTACAGACATTAACTTAACTTTCATGGTAGTCGTATAAGTTAGACATGGCTATCGCCCTTGTTTTACAGGCGAGGAAACAGAGGCACAGAGGGCCAGAAATGACAGAGCAGCAGCCTGGCCCAGGACCGAGCCCCAGGGCGTGGCAAGGGCTGAGCGGCCTGCCCACCACAGGGCCTGCACTTTTTACCCCTGCTTGGAACTAACCAACAGAACAATGAGGTGCTGGACATATAAGAAGCAGACGATTTAAGAAGGCAAATGAGGAACTGTGTTTACTTTTTGGATTGTGAAGCCTTTCAGGTTTCAGGTTTGAACAGTGGGTCCTGGGCGGTGCACCCCCATCCTCTGGTTCACTGCCAAGAGCCGGGTGTGTCCAACGCAGAGGAGTGATTTAAGAGTAATTTAAGTTTAAGTGCTCCCAAATGAACATTACCCCAGTAGCATAAGGTTAAATTCTGGCTCTGCAAGGCCCCAAGCAGACATTTAAAAAGAGACCCTTTGGCCCTCTGTTCAGATCCCACTGCTGTCTGGCTGCCTCGCAGCTTTGGTGCTACCTGGGTGGCAAGGATGTCTGAGAGAGGAAAAGGGGGACTGGGCCCTCTGCTGCTCATCCTCCTGCCCCAGACTGCGTGGTTAACATCGTCACGTTAGGAGATCAACTACTTAAGGTGGAAGGTCTGAGTTAGCAAATTGGGATGTGGTTTACAGTGGCTGTCGCTCCTGCATGAACACATTAGTTTAAAATCATTATTGGAACGGGACCTCAAAACTCTGAATAAGGGATAAAACCTGCCTTATTAGTGCTGGCTAATAAGCTTGTTTATCTCCGTGCGTGTGCCTGTGTGTGTGCCTGCATGTGCATGTGTGTGAGCTCGTGTGCATGAATGTGCTTGCACATGCATGTGTGTGCATTATGTACACCTGTGTGCGCATGTGCATGCATGTGTGTGCATGTGGGCGTATGTGTGCATTATGTACGTGTGTGCGCATGTGTTTGCGTGTGTGCATTATGTACACGTGTGTGCATTATGTATGCGTGTGTGCATTATGTACACGTGTGTGCATTATGTACACGTGTGTGTGCATGTGCATCATGTGTGTGCATGTGGGCGCGTGTGTGCATTATGTACGCGTGTGTGCGCATATGCATCATGTGTGTGCATGTGGGCGCATGTGTGCATTATGTATGCGTGTGTGTGCATGTGCATCGTGTGTGCATTATGTACACGTGTGTGCACATGTGTTTGTGTGTGTGTGCATGTGTGCACGTGTGTGCATTATGTACACGTGTGCGCATGTGCATGCATGTGTGTGCATGTGGGCGCATGTGTGCATTATGTACACGTGTGTGCATTATGTATGCGTGTATGTGCATTATGTACACGTGTGTGCATTATGTACACATGTGTGCACATGTGCACGCATGTGTGTGCATGTGAGCGCGTGTGTGCACACATGGTCAAGGGTGTGCTCTGCAGATGTGGGAATGTTTAGCCTAGTGACTGGGGGATTTGTTTTGGAGGGGTCTAAGCCAATTTGGCCCGAGCGCAGTTTTCCTCTTGTTTTACCATCACACTTGAAGAGCATCTCAGTACTCTGGCTCCGCTGTCCCTGTGCTGTGGTTGGTGGTCCTGTTCAGGCCCCGCCCTGGGGGTGGGCTCTCTGTGGACACTCCGCCTTTGCTTTTCCTTTTCTGTCTTGCTTTGCTCCCCTTGTCTTAGGCTGTTTCTTCACTTCCCACTTGTCCCCTTCATCTTGACCTTTCTTCTTGAGTTGGCTGAGTCGAAACATGGTCACTTTGCAGGAGACACCATGAGACCCAAGCTCTGGAACACGGATGGAGCCTCAGGTGTTGAATGGGTGGGGACTGTGGGGACTGTCTACACAGGGCTCCACAGGGGGTGATCCACACAGGGCCAGCATGTGGGGGAATTATCCTGTGCTCCTTGAGGTGAGTGGGCAATGCCAGACGCTTGGCAGCAATACAATCTGTGAGTGGTGATGCCTCACTCACCACGCACCTTCTGTGCATTGAATCCCCACCCCGCTCCTTAGTATTTTAGTGAGAGTAGTGAGTATCGACTACCAACACTTTTCTTCTTTCTAATTCCTGTAACACCCGCCCCCCACATCTGAGGGAGTGGGAGCATAAGGATCACATTGTCCTTGAGTTGTATCACTGCCGACTTCCCGAGGAGCCTGCTCAAAGGACAGAGGATGTTAACCATGTTGACAATGTGTTTCTCTGAGCTGGAAGTGAGCAGAACATCTGCTTTTATAATAGTCTGTTGGCCTGGCAGGCATGTACCGTTTTGTTGTTCCAGAAGGCTTTCAAGTAAATATACTAGTGAGTTTCAATGGCTTGGAACTTCCTGTTTTGCAATTAAGAAAATACATTTGGAGAATGGACAATGTTCATAGGATTCTGTGTTGCTTTAAATGTATTCTCAGTCCCCAAGTTATCACAGGAAAAGACTGATTAGGCAGCTACATGGGATGGAAGGCTTTTTCCTTTAATGCATGGCCTCTGTTGATTTTGCGGCCTCTGTTGATTTTGCCGTATGGTATAGTGAACCTAGTGTCAGAGAATTTGGGGCCAAGAAATACAGAGCATTGGACAGACAAGTGTCCTGCAAAGTGCTTGGAAAGCCCATCCATGCTTTTCCCTTTTGATTTACTACCTTTGCTCAGATAAGGCCTCAGAAAATAAACCAAACAAAAATAAAAAACTCCAGGACGAGCTGAGGGGGGTTGCCATGAATTTTATGAAGAATTTGAGGGATGCAATATTTAATGATGATTCTGGCAGACAGAATAGCATTCCTGGTATTTGCATTGAAAGCTAAGGCTCCTGCCAGCCTACTGTTTGACCTAGAAACTCAACCCTGGAAGGGTCTGGAATTGTGTGCCTGTCAACCTTCTCATGTGGTCTTGGGCAGGTGTCTTCACCTGTTTGGACTGTGAGTCAGTCCCTGTATAAAATGGAACAATACGTTTAGATTTTTTGGTTTTAATCTGAAAATGATGTCTGTTATCTTTACTTCTTTGGAGTTTGAGTCATTCCATCTGCAAAATGAAGCCACAAATGTAATTTGTTCTCAGAAGTGTGACCTGCTGCTGTTCTCCCTGAGACAGAAAAAAATCAAAGTAAACAACACCGATAGAAACACGGGGCATCCCGATGTGTGGGGTGTAGACTAGAGGGAACTGGGGTGATTTTGATGCTTCATGAGCTGGGTTCTCAGTAGCCTTGAACTGGAAGTGAGTGAGCCACCTCCTTTCAAGCTCTCCTTTTGTCCTAATAACCTCAAGAACAGACAGCTCAGAATTTGCTAATTTCTCTGTTCATCCAAAGGAGAGAAGCTTAGCTGAGAAACAAAACTGAGCTGGAATTTAATAACATGGCTTTGTTTTGCTGTTTTTACCTTTCTTTCTATGATAGCAAGTGATACTGCTTTTCATTTCAAGTTGCTCTTTCAGAATGAATTTAAGGGACAAAGTGAGTACTTGAGGAAAGTCATTCACTACTGTCCAGGTGACACACTGATGTTGGGAAGGAGGTACAGGATGGATGATGGCTTCAGGGACACATTCAGGTGGCTTAGAATCTTCCGGAGGTCGAGCTGGGACACCGACATGACCCTGGAGATCCCTCCTGCAGGGCTGCCGCAGCTGGAGAGCAGCACGTCCTGCGGCACGGCCGTGGGGCTCTGCGTCTACACCGGGGAAGGCTCCCCGCCGCAGGCCCCGCAAAGTCTCCTGAGAAAGCTTCAAGGGCAAGTTTCCGGAGCAGTGGGGCTCTCTCCCATGAGTTGTAGGACTGAGAGAAACTGCATCTTTCCCGTGAGTCTGGGGTCAACCAGGGTGATGTTCTGAGGGAGCTGCTCACTGGATGCCAGGGTCCTCAAGCCTGTTGATTCAGGGAAGAATGCTTTGTGTTTTTTGCAGAGGCCCTTCTGCTCTGGGGTCTGGCTTTCCTTCACCTGCAGATGCTAGTGACTTTGGAATGTCCAGGGTTCCAGCAGCAGGTTGTGTGAAGGAGAGGAGGCAGGAGGCTGCTGTGTGGAGATGAGGCTGCTGTGTGTGGAGAGGAGGCTGCTGTGTGGAGATGAGGCTGCTGTGTGGAGATGAGGCTGCTGTGTGTGGAGAGGAGGCTGCTGTGTGGAGAGGAGGCTGCTGTGT
>CAUYRH010182056.1:0-26519 GCA_963574655.1 Perodicticus potto | reverse complement strand
TTATTTCTGAGTAATGTTTTGGCTATTTGAGGTTTTGTCTGATTCCATATAAAACGAAGTATTATTTTCTTGAGGTCTTTAAAATACGACAATGGAGCTTTAATAGGGATTGCATTAAAATTGTATATTGCTTTGGGTAGTATGGACATTTTAACAATGTTAATTCTTCCCAGCCATGAGCATGGTGTGTTTTTCCATTTGTTGACATGTTCGGCTATTTTTTTTCTTAGAGTTTCATAGTTCTCTTTATAAAGATCTTTCACATCCCTAGTTAGATAAACTCCCAAATATTTCATCTTCTTTGGTACTACTGTGAAAGGGATAGAGTCCTTAACTGATTTTTCGGCTTGACTATTATTGGTATATATAAAGGCTACAGATTTATGGGTGTTGATTTTGTAGTCTGAGACGCTGCTGTATTCCTTGATCACTTCTAAAAGTTTTGTAGTAGATTCCCTGGTGTAGGAAAACAACTCTTGAGAAAGTGGCCAACTCTAGGCCAGGAGGGACACATCTGGGGAGCACTTAATGCTCTCTTGGTAAATATGCAGATCCTGACACAGTCCCATACCCCTTCACTCTGTGAAGGCTGCCCCTTCTCTCTTTCCCGGGAGCCCTTCCCTCCCTAGGTGGCCACAAATGTGGCTGGCAGGCAGGAATTTCTGAGACCACTCAGCCCAGGGCAGACAGGAGGATTCCTGGACCCTGTGCAGAATTTCTGGTACCCTCCACAAGGCTAGGCCTTGGTGCTGGCCCCACATGACTGTGGCCCACCTTACCAGCCCCATCACCATTCCCTCGTCCCCTCACTTGATTGGGGGACTTAGCGGGAAGGCACTCTGGCCTGGATCCTCCTATTATCCCATGGGGCCCAGGTGGGTGGATCCAGCTGCCCCAGGAGGCCCCATATTTGTTGTATTACCCATGTATGATGTGCATCCTTGTTTTCCCTCAAAAATTTGCGTTAAGAAAGGCATACTATACATGACAACAGACAGTAATTCCCTCCCAGAGGGCTCCCTCCTAATACCATTCCCCTGGGGTTTAGGGTTTCAACACATAAATTCTGGGGGAACTCAAACGTGCAGTTGATAAAAGTTAGTTACTTTCCTCCTGTTTGCACTAAGTGGTTTGTGAAATCCCTCTAGGTGAAACAGCAGATTACGTGGAATCACAGGAAGAGACTTTGGCATGTGAGCCACAGTGAGGCACAAAGCACGCAGGCTTTGTGCTAAGACAGACAGGAGTTCATTTCTTAGCTCTGCAAAATAGGGCTCAAGATCCCTGAATCTTCTAAGCTCCAGCAAAGAAAAATCTGGTCTTAAACTAATTACCTTGTTAAAGCTTTATCTGCAGAGTATTTGTCATTCCAAGTTATCTGCCTTTAGTAAGTTAGAACTCTTGATATTGATCAAAAGCTACTTCTGGAAATTGATGTAAAAATTACTTCTTTTTTCCTCCAAACTTCAAATTTTATATTTATTCTTATTAGATCTTACTAATTTGTCTCCAATTTTATTATTGATTTGCATGTTTTGATTAAATTAAAAGGTATACTATACCAGAATCTGCATTAGCAAATTTAGCAGATCATCTTTTAATAGTCCCCTGCTCCTGCTTAATGATTTTAGTATCTCTATTGCCCTATACCTGCATGTGGCCACTGGGTGAAGGTCCAGAAGGGCACAGGGAATATCCTATTTTGGGAACTTTTTTCCTTTCTAGTTCCATGATACAGATTGAACTATCAATATGGAAATATTCTTCATGTCAGTTTTTGACTTATTCCATGTCTGCATTTTGGCTGCAGGAATAATGGTTTTAATGATAGATACTCATCTTTTAAGTAGGTAAGAAAACACAGGAATGTAATGTTTTTCTTTTTAAGAGTGAATTGTTATTCATTATTATTAACATTATTTTGACTATTCTTATCATCAATCATTTTTGATGACCCCACTTTATTCTTTGGCAACATATCTCCCATTTTCCACCAGGAAATCCCCTCTGGGAGATATTAACCCAGCTACTGAAGGACAGTCTGTTTCCTTTTAGAGACAGTGACTTTGCATACCCTGCCTGAGGCCTGTTGTGGGCATTAGCTGTTAATGTAAGTGCTAATGATAATGAATTGCCCACTGGAATGTCCTGTACATATTTTTAAAAGCTTCACCTTTTCAAATAGGTAATGAATAGAAGGAACTCTGGACAAGCTTGATCCCCATGAAGACATTTTCTCTTTCATTAACAGCCATAGGTCTTCTGAGTTCATGCCTTCCAGGGCAGTGACCTTGATTATACAGGCCACTTTACACACTGCCATTTCACAGCTCTGGCTTTCCCATGCTGTATTAAAACAACAAAGGAATCGGGTAAAAAAGAGAAAGGGGGCAGCTAGTGGGAGGCAAGCTCAATGAGACATTGCACTACTTTTCCTGGTGTCCCTGGCTGCCAGCATTAGCAGCATCCTCTGGCCAGGTGTGAGCTGGTGGCCGCATCCCTGTCTCTGCTTTAACACTCACAAAGAGCCTGTGTGTGCCATGCTGGCAATCCGGGTCATCTGTTTCATATGCCTCCTGTGAGATGGAAAAAAAAAAAATAGGTGAAGTCGTCTAGGGGAGCTTGAAATGACTGATGATATTGTCATGTGGTATCGCTTGGGCTTGCATATTAAGTCATGTTTCTGTCTTCTGTGTCTCCTATTCATCCTAGAAAAGAATTAAAAGTCAAACAGGACAGCTTGCTAGGGTAAAAACAAAAATGTATGTATTATAGGTTAAATCTGATTTTCTCCCTGGGAAATATAAACTCAGAACATAAAAATGGGACTCACAACCCAGGCTTTCTTTAGCAGGACTGATTCTGAGGAAGTTGTAGAGTTGGAGAATGGAAGTCCTATAATTTGGGTCTGAACTATATTTTCAATATTACAATACTGTTTAATGTACCTGCAGAATCTGGTGGGTGGTATAATGCCTATGCAACATTAGGTTGTTCTTATGTTTTGTGAATTAATTTATTCCTTATTCAAAAATAATTATCAATCATTTTTAACCATTTTACAAACAAAACGGACTTGGAAAGAAAAGAGTAGGGCAATGAACTTATTTGAAACTATAAAATTGGGTTGGTATCAAACCCTTGAGTGGGTCTGAGGACTGGGCATTTTCTCAGGATTGATGACCAGCTAGGAGGAGTTGATGGTCCTTGGCTGAAACTCGGGCCATTAACTCCAACCAGTCATTAATGGCCTGGAAATGTCCTGGGCTGAGGTCATTATTGCTATTATAAACTGAATTAATGCCTTGTGCTTTAGCCAATAAGATTATTTGAATTATCTTCATTTCCTATTCAATTTATAATTATAAAAATGTACCACAGGCAATCAGACCAGATGATAGATTGATCACATGCAGAATTACATTTTAAATGAATTGTCTTTGATTCATACAGCTACCCAAAGAATTTAAAGAAGTTGATTTCTCAGTGTTGGCATTTAACACAGTTGATTTGCTATGCTGCAGCCCTGATCTCTCTACTCTACTTCCAACCACTGGTTCAAGTTCAAGTAAATACATTGAAAGTGATATTCAATTCACAATATATAGATTTGATTTTCTAGAAGCTGTAACGTTTTTATTTTTGGCATAAGACATTGGGACAGCAGAATGGGTAGGAGTAGCAATAGTGGAAAGCCATGAAAAAATATACAAATAAAACATAAAGAAGATATGCAAAGTCATAATTGGTAAACTTGTGTAGGATTCTGAAGTTTTACAATTATTTTTATATTCAGTATTTAATTTCATTTTTGGGTAACTTTCAGTTAACTATAGTAAATATAATTGTTTCATTCTAAATATGAAAAAATTAAGATCTGAAAGTTTAAGCAATTTGCTTTGTGTAGCATTGTTCTAGATTGCCAAAGCTGACCTCAACTCAAAGTTGTTTCTCTGGTATTAGTCAACACAAAGCTTCATTAATTTATTCTATAGTATTCTTTTAAATGTTCATACTGATGGTAACTCAGAACTGCTAATAATTATTAAAGTGGCTTAAAATGCCTTTTTAAAGGTATTTTCAAGCTTCTTGAGTTCTTCAAAGAAAGACTGCTATGAGCTTAACACATAGTGTAGCATTTTGATGCTTTATGATGAGATCAATTGTAGTTTCTAAAGATCTGCGTAAGTATTTGCTTCTTTTTTAAACCATGCATATTTGTATTAATCTGTAACTTAGTAAGGTACAGTTTGTATCTGTGTAATGTTTCCATATTTCTTAAAGAAATCTGCTATTATATAACTTGGATTTTATTGATGCAGGGAGAATAACACACACACGTAAATTCTGAAAAATTTTTTGCATCTAAGTTAAAAGGCAAGTATGGATTTTTTTGCTTATGAGTTGGCCTAAGAGGTTCTTTGTATGTGATAGCAGAAGCACAGTGAGCCTTTGGGTTGACTGTTTTCTTAAGGTGAGAGTCAGTGCAAAGTAGATGATACTGTGAACTAAGAAGTGACATGCAAATCATATGGAATTCTGTACACTTATAAAACTGGTAAAAGGTGATTGCTCTCAGTCTTACATGTCTGCTGGGGGTGATTCTTTCTATTCTTACTCTTAAAGGCCTCTTCCTTCTGGCCTACCTCTAGTCTGGACAGAGGGGCAGGCAGAAAGGACCCTTATTCCAGATCTACACTACTGTCAGAATCTCTAGCTGATAAATTGCCTCAGAAACAACAAGAAACACTTCAGAGTCAGCAAATGTGGGATTGTTGGATCCTTTGTTCTCTTTTCAGCACATGTAGAATTGTTGGATCACATGAAAACATAGCGACTGTGCAGAAGCATGTAAAACTCCAAAGAGTCTATGCTTGCCAAATGCAACCCTCAAAATCTGAGAGCAGAACGATGATTAGGATCCACACCAAGAAACACATCCTGAGTTCCACTGGGGTCAACTTTGAAGAGGCAAGTGAACATCTGAGAAGTGGATTATTCTATTCGGCCAGTAGTGTTTCTCTAAGTGTAATGCAAATGTAGCAATGACACAAATACTGCATTGACAAGCTAAGAGAAAATCTAAAACTGTGATTTTGGTCATCACTACTCAAACCACAGAGTTTGATTGTTTCAATGAGCTTCAACAGCTGTGGAAATGTCATTCACTGTATCTGCTAAGATTTCATTTCCTACCACCCTTTCCAATTATATAAATTTCTTACCTTCTCCAGTTCTATGAATCCCATTGCAGGAATCATTGCTTGGATAGTACAGATACAAAAGTAAATTAGTGATTGTGATTCTTTGGGATTATTCTCCAGAATAGCATGAGTGGCTTCATTTTGTAAGTTCCTGGGAACATGCTGGAAAATGACCTGTTTTTAAAAAGATGTCAAGAAAATCCTGTAATAATTACCTGATAGATGCAACTGATTTATTTGTAAGAAACAAGCCAAGAATTGGCTCCAAAAGTAAAATAGTGTCTTTGTGGGAATACATGGTGTAGTAGTGTAAGATTCATTTAACATGACAGGTTCACCAAGTATCTGTTTTGGAAAGGGAAGATTCCCCAGGGTTGAACAACTCCTATAAAGCAGTTGAAGAGTCTCTGAAGAGAAAAAGTGAACTATGTTGGGGGGAAAATCCTCAATGTTCATATTTGCCCTGTTGTATCCATGCCCTTTCTGGACAGCACTATAATGACTGTTATAGAAGCGCTTTGTTCTTCCAGGTCAGAATCCATTTTTGTTCCATGACTAGAAGTTAGGATTGGCAGTAGTGGTAAAGCAAATGGTGATAATGGTACGGGAAGTGATTTCAGGGAAGAAAAGACCAGCAGATTTTTTACTAGTTTTACTCTGATGTTAAATTCAAGAATAGTCTTTGTTATGCAACTGTATGGGGGCCTATCATACACAACTGCTGTTGTATACTGAGGTATGATTTTTATCAACGAGAATAAAATTCTGTTGAGAATGTGTTTCTGCAAGATAAGAAAACAATTTTGTTGCAGGTTTTTAAAGATGTAATTTGAGCACTAGACTTGCTTATTTTCCTGGTATTTTTAGAATTTGTAATGATCTTACTGCAAGCATAAGTGAAGTAATATAATAGGTTTCTCAATGGCAGGTAAGACTGAAGAGCAATAATTGAAGTTAGAAGCTGGAAAGAAAGTGCTTCTATAGATTATTCTAATAAGTTCCATAATTAGACAGGAAATCAGTGAAGTGGGTGATGAGCTTGATATGTATAGCCACTAAAGTTTATCACCAAATTTCCAAGATGTAATGGAATGTTTGAATTTTATTTTCTATCACAAGAAGATCTTGCATAAGAATTCCATTCCTTTCATAAAATTAAACAACAAATGTAATTATCCCTATATAGGACAAATTATTGTAACTAGTTACCTATGAAGCTCTAAGTATAAATTTTGAAAATACAATATCACTTGATTTTAGATTAAAAAAAAACCCTTCCTTTATTCCTATCAACATCTTTGTTAACACTGGTTTCCTTACTATGTTTTTATGCTATAGCATCTTTTGGAAGTAGCATTGCTGTCAATACAACCTAGATTAGATAAATTAGCAATCAAGAACTAAGTTCAATTCTTACATTAAACATAAATGTTGATATATGTGCTGTTTATTAAAGGTGTGCATATAGGCATTCTGTATGTTTCATATAGTGAACCATATTTTAATTATGATTTTTCTTTAGTTATGATTGCAGAATGACAAAATTTTATGAATCTAATAGCACTGCCGTTTAACGGCCTATATACATTCTTCAATGAGCAATTTGTATAATTTTTGTAATTCTTTTTTTTCCTGTATGACTGCTGCAGTTATATGTAGTAAAATTTAATGCCCACTTAAGCTATTGATAAAAAAGTGGACTTGAATTTTGTATGTCTTTTTTGTCTATTTCAATTTTTGGATAACTTCTTTTTAATTGTAGTTTCCAAAAGTATGATTTTGTGAAATATTGAAATTAAAAAAAAAAGAAGCAAAATTGGTTCTTTACAAGAGATAGTTTGGAAAGCATCATTCTGAAGCACAATTATAGATTTTCAAAATTTAATATTGTACACCATTTGAGCTCTTATTATTCAATTTGCCCAATTGCTCCCTTGTTATTAAGCAATAAATTTTAATGTCCTCCTGTTCCCAGGCTTTGTTTTCAATAACAGCAATTGAATGAGAGCTTCACAAGCTGAAGTATTTGGCACTTTATTCATTGAATAATTTGGTTCAAAATTTTCAAATGATTTTGAACAAAACACTGCTGAAATTTAGAGGATTCATTTGCAAAATGTTCAATACCATTTTAAGACACTAAATTTAAAAAGTAGTTCTCCAGATTCTCAAATATACTAAAATCTAAATGATGTTAGGCAGGAAAGAAAGAAAGCACAAGATGCCATGATGAAGTATTTATTTTATATTCAAGAGCAGCTTAGTGACAAAAATTGTATAGTTCAATCACTCTGTGTATTGTAAAACTACTTGTAAGTTAGGATAACATCTTCTATTTTAATTGTTTAATTGATAGAATATAAAAAAAATTAGATACAATTTTGAATTACATATGTCTCACAACCATTTACATTGCACTTTTGTTCCATTAGCCTTCTTTATTTAATAAAAATTCTATTTTTAGAAGAAATGGGGTCTCGCTCTTGCTCAGTCTGGTCTTAAACTCCTGTGTTCAGGTGATCCACTTGCCTCAGTATCCCAGAGTGCTAGGATTACAGGAGTGAGCAATGTGGTTTGACATTTTGGTGTATCTCTCAGAGCATGGCCCATCTGCTGATACAAGTTGGTTTGGCCAGATACCAGAAGAAAGGGTTATCTAGTTAGATGTTATCACCAACCTCCCAGGACATGAAGAGGATGGCTGTGTCTGAGAAAGGTTTCAGTAATAGAAAAGTTGCTTCAATTGAATTAATTCTACTGCTGATAATAATTATAGACTAGACAACACTAAAAAGACAAATGAACAAAACAACAATGTGAGATGTGAAGGCCACTGAAGAACAAAAAGAAACTAGGCAGACAGTAAGACTTGGGAGGAAAAGCAACTCACATGCTACACAGCATTATTTCATGATGTATAATAAACATAATATAAAATCTAAAACAATAGAGCATATAGAAGAAAACAGAGGCACATGTCTTCTTGATCTTAAGGTAGATAACAAATTACCTAGGATTAATAAAGCACTGAGTCTAAGAAGAAAGAAAATTTATAAGTTGTACTTTATCAAAATTTAAAATTTCTGCTCATCAAAGCACCCTCAGGAAAATGAAAACAAGACACCAGTAAAAAAATATTTGAAATACACATATCTGAAAAAGTATTTGTCTTTAGAATATGTAAATAACTCCTACAAATTCAAATAAGCTTTCAGGCAAAGGAAATTATTAGAAACAAAGGAGGTTAACATACCATTAAACATTGCCATATATATAGAATTGTTAAGTGGCCATAACAATTCTAAACATGTATGGACCTAAAACACAGGTGTAAAATATACAAAGCAAAACCTGACTAACATTCAAGGAGAAATTAACAAATCCGCAATAGCTGTGTAACTTAGTTAATTTCTACCTTTAGTTCTTTTTTTAATAATTTTACTACATCATAAATGTGTACATTAGTGCAATCATAGGGCACAATGTGCTGACTTCATATACAATCTGAAATATTTTCATTTAACTGTTTAACATAGCCTTCATGGCATTTTTTAAATCACTATATGAAGACATTGATATTCTACATTTAGTAAGTTTCACCAGTACCCTTCTAAGATGAACCGTAGGTGTGATCCCACCAATTGCCATTCCTCACACCATAATAAAGATATATGTACCAGAATGTTTACTGCAGCCCAATTCATAATTGCTAAGTTGTGGAAAAAGCCCAAGTGCCCATCGACCCACAAATGGATTAATAAATTGTGGTACATGTATACCATGGAATATTATGCAGCCTTAAAGAAAGATGGAGACTCTACTTTTAGCTCTTAATGTCTACAATATGTATTCTAATTCTTCAACTGCAGTTTTTTAATCTGTCTATCCTTCCTGATGACATTGTGAATCTATTGAGTACATGATGAGCCACAATTCCCAGGCAGCACTATGGCAGGGTCCTTCCCATCACTACCCTCATTCCCTCCTTTTCTTGATGAATTTGATCCCCCAGGGTCTAAGATGTTATAACCATCACCTGTCCAGTAGTTTCCTGGGAATGTCTGCAAATGGATAATACAAAAATGAAGTTACTTATGGGGCAACAAGTGGGTGCAGCCCTTTGCTCCTGTGTTCAAAAGCAGTGCTCATGCAGGAAAGGAGATGTGCCCTGAACTTACATTTCAGAGTCCAAGGCAGACAACCAAGGAATGGCTACCTACTTCACTAATTTCTTTCATGTAAGAGTTTTCATTGTATCTTCAATTACATAGTTTATAGGACTTTGCCCTTTCCTTTCCTTTCAGTTCAAATCCATTTGCTCTCTGGTTGGTGGAATTCTTTAACATTCCACAATAGGTTGACAGTTAATTCTAATTTGGTTGTTTGCTGTCTTTTTCATTTTGAGTGTTTTCTGATGCTTTTCAAAAGAGGAAAGAATGTAGACCATACAAGCCAAAACTTTATTAGAGGTCTGAACTCAGATGTCTCCTAGAACCAGAAATGTAAGCTGACTGCAGAAAGCCAGTGGACAGGTAGGGAGCAGTAGCTCATGTCTGTAATCCACTCTGGGAAGCTGAGGTAGGTGGGTTGCTTGAGCTCAGGAGTTCAAGACCAGCCAGAGAAAGATCAAGATCCGATCTCTACCATAAATGGAAAAGCTAGCAGGTGTCTATAGTCCCGGCTACTTGGAAGGCTGAGGCAAGAGGATCACTTGACCCCAAGAGTTTGAGGTTGTTGTGAGCTATGACACCATGATGCTCAATCCCAGGGTGACAGATTGAGACTTTATCTCAGAAAGAAAAAGAAATTAACACCTCTGGAGAATCCACCTGACTATAAACATTTCATCCAGGTTTTCATACCTGCTAATCTGAAGAATTCATGGAGTGCAAGTAGCAGAATTGATGGTTGGTCTGAAGACCCAGGACCCTGTGAAACAAGTTGGAGAGCCATGTACAACTAGGCTGAGAGAGAGTGGCTGAAGATGGGTTGGGTTGACTGTTTCAAGTAAGAACCTCTTAGGATGGCATGGAACAACAGGAAAAGGGAAACACAGATATTCCAAGAACATTAAGAACTTTTTTCTTCTCCTAAAGATCCGAATTTCAGGTCAGAAAGTACCTTTGCAAAATTGAGATTACACACTTCTAGTTGGAAAGGGTTAAAATTCAGACATAATGAAAAATGCTTCTACCAAGCATTGATTATAACAACGCTTGAGAATTCTCTCCTAGGCTAACACTTACTTTTTTTCAATGCCAAATATTCCAAGTTATATAAAATTTGGATCAGCTTTTTAAAAAATTAACCTTCAAGATTTCTGTTATTAAAAGCAACCTTGGCATTTTTTGGTGTTGCCATGATAAAGTGCAGGCTGTCCAGATATATGTGGATTTCAGATAATCGACAAAAAAATTTAAATATAAAATCGTCTCAGGCTGAAAAATCATGATGTAAAACAAAGGAGTTTTCATTTTAGAGATGAGTGAGCAGGATAAGTAATTATACAACTGCTGTAAAAGTACAAATTCCAGCAGCAGTAGTCGACCTGGTTCCAGGCAAACACAACTGGCTTGACGTCTTTTTCTTGTGTCCTATGCAATATTTAGAACGTATTTATACAAAAAGTATTTGTGGTTGATTTGAAATTCAAATGAACTCCTGTGCTATATTTTTGTTTGCTAAACCTTGTAATCTTATTTATATTCTAAAATCCATCAAGGGTTATTTCTATACATTTGATCTCTAGTTTAAGTAAATATCTTTAATTCCTGAAACCTTTAGCATCTTCAGGTAAATAAAAGTAGGTGATAATACAACAAGACTGTTCAAATTTCTGAAGACATCAAAGTTTAAGTTTCAACTTTATCTGCAAACTCTTTTCTTGTTAAGGGTCTGCCTTTGTCTCTCGTTTATTACACATGTTTGTTTACACACACACAACACTCCCCCACACATGCACACACACACAGAATCACATTTGGTGACTTTTTCATTAAATTCTTAACAGAGTTTTGTATATTATAGTAACTACTTTTGCAAATAAATAATGAAGGATGATTCATTATTTATTAGATGTTTGCTAAGCAATTTCAGCCTTTTTATTTCTCTATTTAATACTTATTTTTATAACAGTAGCTAACAACTTACAATGTTTCTAGTTTTTCATTCTTCTTGCTGTGCTATTGTTAATCTGTTTGTTATAATCATATTACCTTTCACTACTGGGGATCATAGGCCGAGATTTCTGATAACCAGACTGGAGTCATCTGCAGTAGAAAAATAAAAAAGAGCACCATTGTTTCTCATTCTCTTGAAGAAAGAAATACCTAGCCAAAGACAAAGAGAAACCTTGTCCACTAGCAACAAGGTAGTGGTACTTACAGAGGTAAGAAGGCTAAGGTAAAAGACTTACAGAATGAAACAAAAATTCCAGAGAGATTAAACAAAGAGTGTTCTGAAAAGAAGACAAGAGTATGTCAACTTGGAACAAGAATTAATAATATCTCTGGCAGCTGGAATTCATACTTAAATGATGGGCACACTATTAAATATTTTTCTGTTTCTCTAAAATGAGAATTTCTTTATTTTACATGAATATGTGCTGGCATTTCCTTAGTCAAACTTTATCTTGATTTTTATTTTATGCTATGGCCCTGTAAGTTTGTTTTAAACAAATGAAGTGTTTAAAACAATAAGGTTTTAGCAACAATAATGGTAAACCTAAAATCAAGCATATTTTATTCTAAATTATTATTTTATAATATGTATTTAAGCCTCAAATTATTATTTTATAATATGTATTTCTTTCCATCCACTCAAATTCTTCTCAATCTTTGCCAACATAAACTGATAAGTCTTGGGATTTGGAGAAGAGAGAAAAAATGCTTCTGGGGTTCCGTCCCCTTTGAGGGAGGGGCCTTGATTTCTGACTGTGAATTCACAGCAATTGCCCCTCTGACATTCTTGTACAGAGGGATGAGATGTTAAAAGACCCACCATGACACACATAGGGCCACTTTGTAGGAAAATATTTGAACAGATCCCTGAAGAATCCTCATCAGGGAAGAGGCACAGCTACCTCCCCAGTTTGGGTGAATTCTTAGGAAATGTTCAACTACTTATTCCCGTGAATCACCTTTACCCTCTCCATGAGAAATTGAGCTAAAAAATTGCTCAAATCCACATGCAAGCCAAGTAATCTGTAGACAAGAACATTTATAATGATCCCAAAACAAGGGATAAATATTCAAGGTGATGCTTATCTCAATGGCTTTGATTTGATCATTACCCGTTGTGTACATGTATTAAAATATCACACATACCCCATAAATATGTATGATTATTATGTATCAATAAAAGAAGTCTCAATTTTGTTTACTTTCGTTTCTCTATAGCAGTGAAATCTAGAATTTAGCTTATTCTTCTCAATTGATAAGTTTTTAATGTTAGTTATACGCATAATTAATAATGTGTGCTTTTGAGCCACTCCTGTATCACAAAGAGCAGATCATTTAGTAATTTTCAGTAAGATATTTCTATAATATTATAACCATGTTCAGTATAATAACTATTAAAAATAAACTTAGGATTCAGTCAGCAGTAGAAAAGTTCAGAATTAAATGCTTATGTATTTTTTATCATAACATTTAATTGTATATTAAAAATGCATCACCTTTAACAGAAACAAAGTGAACTCTGGGAATAAACATACCAGTCTCTTTTAGTTTTCTTAAACCAAATGGAATCTGTGATTTGAAATTTACTTTGTATGACTAGCCTAAAAAAAAAAAAAAAAAAAGAAGGAGAAGAAGAGAAATTTTGTTTGTACCTTAGAGAACCAGAAATTGCCTAATTGTTGGGTGACTGGTTAGTTTTTAGAACACAAGGTTCATCTTTTCCTGCACAAAAGTAATCAGTGGGTAGGAGGCAGGAGACATTAGCATATGCTAATTTAAAACAGAAGAATATCCACTGACCACAAACTCTGGCTAAATGAGTAAAGGTAGATCTGTGAGATCTAAGCCAGGGTCCTAACAGGTGGAGTGCACAAGAGCACAGTATCTCTCAGCATGGTTGACCATGAGTTTGTCCTTCAGTCTAGGGCACTGGTCAGAAAGGACGTGATTACACCTGGAATGTGGCTGTGCTGTGTTTCAGTGGCACAGTCTTCACTGGCCCCCATGAGAAAATCTGTAGCTTTGGGAGTGGGCGAACAGGCTTCCAAAAGGAGGGAATTTTTTTTCTAGTTAGAATTCTGACATTGTTCATGTAAATTTTCAGTTATAATTAAATAAATACTGTCATTGTTTAAAAGTCATTTACTAACTTTAATTAACTACTTAACAAAGTAATGAATTAACTACTTTGGAAAAGCAAATGTTAAAGAAATGAGTAATAAAGGCAGGTTAAGAGTCTGCCAAAGAATAAAAGAATTTCCTGAATTTGCCAACATCAACAAGAAAACGTGCTCCACATGCCAGTAATATGCCTTGAGAAAATAAAGTTTATTTTTAAGTGAAATCATTTATACTTTGTTCCATATAGTTATTTTGGAAGTGCCGTGTCCTGTATACAGTTGGCTATAATATTGTTGGTTAAGAGATGTAACAGGTACTTGAACGGTGCATTAAGTACCTCAAAGCTCAGTATGAGTAAAAGTTGGGGTGACCAGCACATATTCCATGGTGTCTCCTCCCTAAAGGGAACCAGGTGTCTAAGAAAGTCTGTTCTAGCCCTTTTAGGAATTGGAGGACACATCTAGATGATTTCATTTATGTAAGCTTGGGCAGCGAGTCCTGTCATCCATGTAAATTCAAATTTGTGATTATGCTGATAAAGTCTGTCTAGAAGAGAATAAACATTAAGTAAAACAATTTTTATCCTTCATCAGTATCTGTAGATAGCAAAAAAAATTACACTTCGAAGTGGCAGTTGTTAATGTTGAGGCGGTTAACTTAGTGCCCAGTCTTCAGGAAAAACTTCTAAATTACCTTACCTGCCAACAACACATCAGCATTCATTACCCACTTATCATGATTTCCGATAAGCTTTGATACTCTAGTGAGATTTTTGTTCAGAATAGCTATTTATTACTTTCCTAATAAATGCGTGAATATTGTTAGAGACCATGTTACAAAACTCCTGAGAAATGCTGTTTTCCTGCAATAAAAAGAATACGATGTCGAACTGTTGCATTATGCTACTAAAATTTCCTTTCACATTAAACCTAGCAAAGAGAGGGTACCCTCAGAGAATATAAACAATAATAATGGTTTCTTTCTAAGACATTAGAATTTTGGTGAGCGGTAATTTCTTCCTAGGTCATTCCCTAAGTAATGACATTTCTCCTTTTAGAGGTGTATTTACCATGTTGGCCACATAACTTGCTCCTATTTGGGCCTCAGGGCTTTCTGCATTTCTCCAGATTAGAAGTGATGAGCTTTAGTTAACCAAGAATCCCAGTGGTAAAGGGATTTTGTTAAGGGCTGTGATCAAACCCAGCTATCTCCTTTGCTTATTCTATATTCAGTGTCAGGCTCTTGCTGCAAATCTTTGTTACTTTTATGATTAGATAGTTTTCTCAAGGGAGATGATCTTCCTTGGAAGGAATTAAATGTGCATTAGCAAGTCTGACCCTTTAGGGTATGTTTACACTAACACTATTAGTTCTTGGATAAAATCTGTAAGGCTCAGAGCAAGAATTAAGATTTTATATATAGACCTCAATCTCTTAGGCCATTGTAAATCGTTAAAACTATCCTGGAGGGGTACTCAAGAGCTGTGGGATTCCTATTAATACTTTTTATGGGTGTGGTTTCAATGGTGACTTTTTAAAAATAAATAAGCTATGGTTTTTTGAGCTGGGAAAAAGCTCAAAGCTCAAAGCATGTGTTTTTTCACATGTGCTAAAAGTGGCTGCATGAAAATGCTGGACACAGTGTGTTCAGGCTCATAGCCATGCCCTGGAGACTCAAATTATTTTCACTTTAAAAATTGAGAAACTAGTAATCATTCATTCTTGTTTTAAAAGAAATATTAAAGAAATATAATTTATTCATTCAAGTATTTTTCAACAAGGAATTTTAACACTATTTTAGTCAGAAAAGTCATTTTCTTTTTTTCTGAGGATCCCATACAAAAATTTATGAAAATAATTTAGTGGTTCATTCCTGGGAAAAATATTAAATTACATTTCCCTTCTATTGGAAAAAATGTAGAATGATTGTATACTCTGGCTTCCAGATATTTCTATTAAACTTACATGAAATTATAATGTCCTTGAAGGGGAGAAACCACAGATGGGCTGGCTTCAACCTAGATAGATGACAGAGCAGAGATAAATCAACGAAATGTATGGGTAGATAAATATGAAATGTAATACCCACCCTTATTCAATGCGAGTTTTTGTAGTATTGTTGGTGACACTATTTGCTAGTGTTGTAAGATTCCTCTTCTTCCACGCCCATCTTACAAGGTTATGGAAGCCACAAGGGCTTTTTGGTGTGGGTCCGGTCATGCCTTGCATAGAGGTCCAGTTATTGGGACATTAAGATTGCCAAGGAAGAAAGGAACTTTTTAATACAAAAAGTTATTTGTAAGAGAACTCTTTAACTCTTTTGTAAAAGAACTCTCTTGTAAGAGCACACTTTTGTAAGAGAATGCTCTTGTAAGAGAACTGTTTTGTAGGAGAACTCTCTTATTGGGAGAACAGAAGAAACTGCTTCACACCTGTCTCTCCTGAACTAATGGATATCATAGACTTTTTAAGGGTGGTAAGGTACAGTGCAGTAACAAGAGGCCTCGTGCATTGGAGGCAGGTGAGCCTTGAAGTGAGTCTAGAAGTCTACTCAGGGGCCTTCAGAAATATAACTCCTTTGTCTTACAGAAAACCCACCATTTCTAGAAAACAACTCTGAAGGTCAAGTAGTTAGTTAAGAGAGAGAATTATAAAAAAAAAAAAAGGGAGGGTCATTGAAATCTATTCATAGGACCATTTACAATATGTTTTAAACAGGATCATCAGTCAAACCATGAAGGTAAATTTGTGTTAATAATGTGTAAACTCATAAAGGCCAATGAATGTACCCCACTGTGCCCTTGTCTTTCAGATTTGTGCCTTTGAGAATAGAGTCATAGTTCTGTGGGATCCACCTGAACATCCAGAGTTGGTATAAAGATCATTTTAAAGGGAAAACATTGGAGCTAAAGATACAAAAAGAAATCCTATCTGAACCTCTTTTATCTGACTAAAACAGAACACCCAGAAAATACAGCTTCCATTAACTCCTTGCCAAGGGAATTTCTTACAAATTCAGCTGCCATGAAGACAGACTTTCCTTTTCCACCAGCATTAAAAGCCCAACAGAACCTTCTATACTTTCTTCAAAGCTCTCCCTTCTCTACAAACATACTTTGTTAAATCTGGTTTTAAAAAAAGAAAAAGCTTTATATTTGGCTATTGAGTGAATTCCTCATCACTGAGTATGTGTAAATAGACCTTGTCATTTCTCCTGTAAGTATGTCTATTGTCAGGTAAGTGGCAAGTTCACAAACACTGGACCCAAACTGGAAGAGGACAAATTTTCCTCTGGACAATTTTCTCACATGAAGCAATAGGCCTTACTTGGCACAGGGAAATTACAGGGAGTGGTTCTCCCTGGTAGACATTCCAGTGGACTATATTTTTATGAAGAGTTAAGATTGATTCTGTATTTTATTGAACATCTTTCTTTGTTCCATATCTATGGCACAATTAAAAGCCAAAGAGTAGTTCATTGTTTAGATTGCAAAGCTAGAGAGAATTTGTTCAATATTTCAACATGTAATACTTGTCTTATATATGTAAAGTACTAATCATGCCCAAATTTTTTTTTAGGGTATTGGTTTTATGATAACAGGGTTACCATTAGCTTGTTTTACAACCTTGTCATGAAGCACATAGGTAACTATAAAGGGATTTCTAAACTAAGACGAGGAACATTTGGCTCAATCTTCCCTGAATTTGCACAAAACAAAATATAAAGTCTCAGTTTGTGGCTGGAAGCTGATCAAATTTCAGCTATGGGGAGGAATATCGTTGAGATTAAGTGAAAGGGAATAAAGAATATGGTCCCTCAAAATAAAACCTCCAAATGATTAACTATGCCCTAAATTGTTCTTTTTGAAGAACAAGCAGACACTAAAAATAGTCTGGAGAGCAAAGGGAATCAAAGGTTCAAAGTTGATGACGGGGACCAGGGTGTTGAGCAGACCGAGAAGGGAAGTATTTTCATCACAAAGATACAGCTGAACAGAGCCCTAGGAAGTCATTTTCTCTGAGCACCAGACAGTTAGCTTTAACTTGGAGAATTCCTCCTCGAGAAGTAGCTACATTTTCCTACATTTGCTTTCCTTGAATTGTTTCCATTGTATGTTTTTAAGGGGGATTATGTGGCCTTTATCTAGTAGACATAGGGATGAACCTAGAACTCATGCACCTGAAAGTAAATAAATAGGGTATACCCAAAAGTCACCCCTATAGTCCCCATACATAAAGAAAATGTTTCAGCTAAATGTACCTTTATTTCCAATAGTTTATTACAAAATTTTAAAAAGAGGTGGCCAACGCATAGAGAGTATTTTGTAAAGTTTATTTATGAATCTTTTGTAAATAAAGTACGTTTAGCTGCAGTTTCCCACTTTCCCTGTTTGGTAACTTTAGGGGAAACATTTGGGATATGCTGTGTATGTTGTCAACCTCAAGCATAAGCAGAAGAGACTCTAAAAGTGATGTTTCTTCAGAAGTAGGGCATGCACAAAGTAAATCATATGTTTATTCAGGGAGGGAAAGAAAGCTGATAGTCTTTAAAGAAAGAGAGGAGGAGAACATAATTGTTTTTGGATAATTGTCTTTTGCTGTAAAGATCCATAACAAGAATGGGGCCAGTCGAGGTTTTACAGGCAGCAGCAGGGCAGATGTCTTTGCTCGCACAAGTGTTTTTTTATGTGTATAAAATTCCTTTTGTGTGAGGTTTTAGCCTTTGCACAGGCTTTTGTGATAGTTCTTGATAACAGGTATTCGTGTATGAGATCCTGCTCTTTGTGGCCTTCTCAGGCTATATTTGTCAAGGTTTTTAATACAAGTGATTCAATTTTGATTCTGACAACTGTCATATTTCACCCTTTTGACCAAAATGTTTCTCCCAAACCATGACTAATCAATCACCCTACAGTTAGGATTTGATTTTTTCTTGCTGTCAGGATGATCCTGTCCCAATTTGCTGGTCTAGTCTTACAGTAGAAAGAGGAGATGATGGCCAGGAGTCAGTGTCAAAACGCTTTTACCTTTTTAGACACTTTTGAGCAACATGGGAAATTTGGAAGCAGTGGGTCATGCCAAGTCTACCTGGAGTCCGTGCTTAAGTTCAATTTTGTCTGCTCTGTGTCTTTTGGCCATTACCTTAAAGCACTAGACCAGCATTATTCTGTTAGGAGTTCTACTTCTGCATAAATGTGACAAGTACTAGGCACGAAGTTGAAAAAGAAATATACAAAGTAAAATTAACAATAATATGAAAAGAAAAGTTTGCATAATGACTTTGTGCCATGATCCTATGCTTTAAGGCAGCCAATTGAATACATCACTGGGACCCATTGTAACCACGTAATCTGGTTTTTTATTTTGTGTATATGAGTCTCAACTTTTCCAGGAGAATTTATCCAGATATTATATGTAATATTAACAAAAGCACAGACATTTAATTATTTACCCAATAGATGACATGCAGCGATTTTATCAGCTAATACCCTATGACTGGATGAACTGAAGCAGGGAGTGAATAATAGCTGTATTGGAAATTTGTCAAAGCCACCCAATAGGTGGATTGCAGGAGCTCGTAGGTTGGTTCTTTCTCTTTAACAGCAGAAGGTACTGACTGTGAAATTTCAATTTCACTGCCAAGTAAAAAAGGTAGAATTATGAGGGGTAAGAGTCTCATTATGATATGAAGTCTTGTTCCATGTCTTAGGAAAAGCTGCCCACAGCATACAGTCCTCAGCTTCTTGTCTTGGTTTATAGTCCGAGTATCTCTGGTCATGGTAGTGGACATCGTAGTGAACTCTCTGTGTGGCCGATAAATCAGGCATAAGCTTCTTCCTTAAAAGTCATTTAGTTTCACTTTATAGGGCTTCAGAAACAGAGCAGCTCTTGTTTTTAATAAGCCCAGGGAAGAAAGTTGGATTGAGGAAACCTAGAATAAGATTCAAGTCTAGTCTATAGGTAGATAACAAGAGCTTGAAAACATGGCACAGCACTATATCCTAATACCAGGTGTACTACAGGTTTTCTCTTGACATTGATCACATTGAAATTTCAGATTTAAAGATCTTTTGAAGCTATGAAGCCAAACTATGGCAGACTTTAGACTTTACCTACAATCTTAAGGCTCCTGTGTCTGTCGGCAGTGACAATTTTTACCCTCTCACTTCAAGGCAAACTCTTAAAGTCAGGCATTCCACACACGTTCTAAAGTATGAATTCCAGTCAAAGCCTTCATCACATAACCAATGTTTCCCATCACATCCTGTTATAAAGATAGCAAATTCTTAGTGAATTTATGAAAATAACCTCATGCCATAAAATACTCAGGAATATTTTCTAAATTTTTGAGAGATCAAGCAGGGAGAAAAAGCAAATGCTTCCATCTTTGTTCACAAAATATATACTTCATCGAATTGCTATCAACTATGGACAGCTTGAAAGAGCAAATTTTCATAAATCTGGAAAATAAAACCTTTCAAAAAAGAACCAACAACATTTCAAATAAAAGTGATGAAAATATTATCTTCATCGATTGCTTAATCTCACGGAAGTCAGTTTTGTTCTTCTTGATCTGGATCAGCAGTTTCATGAATCTATCAGTTTCTTTGTTAGGGTTCTGGAAATTTTGTTTTCAGTCCGCTGGTCTTAAAGTTATTAGAATCTGGTATTTAAGACTGCTCTTAGAGTCTTAAAATCTGGAAGATACTGTTATCTTCCTGCCCTTGTCTTTCCCCTCTCAGGAAGGTGAGAAGGATGGGAAGAGAAGGCTAGTTAAAATATTCGTCTATTGCACCTTTTCTCGAGCTGCCTGCCACAGTGCTGTTCTCCTGGCCACTGACAGTGTGATATTTCCTGCCAACATTGTCATATTTGCAATGTCGGCTCAGATCCTGATTAACCGCAGCTGAGAAAATTGATTAAGCTGACTAAGCTGCACGAGAATAGAGCAAAAATCAGGTTATTTATATCAAGTCAAACAAAAATGTAAATGCCATTATGAAGTGTTAATCCGTGTGGTGAAGGTAGAGCACAGGAGACTGGAAACAATTGTGAACAACATGTTGTACTAGGGTCAGAAAACACAAGTTTAGGTCCACCCTGTCTATTAATAGTTTGTGCCCTTGGTCAAATAGCTGTAACTCTCAGACGCTCTGTTTTCCTGTAAACACAAAGGGCTGGACTTGGCAGGCTTCACTCCCCGTATTTGTGCATTGCTGAACCGTAGTAGGTAGCATCTAAATTCGCAAACCCCCAAATTTTGTTCTCCATAAAACAAGTAGAAGTTGAGATGACATAAACACAGTGCAAACAGAAAATCTTACAAAATAACTTGCCAATTTTCTGATGTTGCTATTACGGATTAAGGAAAACAAATTTCTTTTTGAGTCCTTTATTTCATGAGGTTTAGGCAACAATTGGGATTTCTCTGAAACCTGTACGTCACAACTTGGGCTCAACACAAAATTATTATTATTATTATTTTTTTTGAGACAGAGCCTCAAGCTGTCACCCTGGAGAGAGTGCCATGGCATCACAGCTCACAGCAACCTCCAATTCCTGGGCTCAAGCGAGTCTCCTGCCTCTGCCTCCCAAGTAACTGGGACTACAGGCACCCGCCACAACACCCGGCCATTTTTTTTTTTTTTTTTTTTTTTTGGTTGCAGCCGTCATTGTTGTTTGGCGGCCTGGGCTGGATTCGAACCTGCCATCTCAGGTGTACATGGCTGGCGCCTTAGCCCATTGAGCCACAGGCGCCGAGCCTCAACACAAAATTATTAAGACTAAATGTATTCTTGGTGTTGGTCATCATTCTAGTTTGGGAAGAAAAACGCGGGATGATGAGGCAGGATTAAACTTGTTCCCTTGAAGACTTGGAAAAATTAAAGAAGCTGAGGCAAAGGGTACCCAAGGTTTAGACTTCTATTCCTGTGTGACAGGGACGAGAAGTCCAGGTATAATAAACCTGCTGTGTGTTAATATTCTCCCATGAGTTATTCTGGGTGAAACTCAATCTGAATATCTCAGACTCAGTATAGGCACAGAGATTAAGAAGCTCCCTTGGTTCTCTCTACCAAGCATTCCAGTTATTTTGGATATCTGAAACCAGGATGAACGGAAGTCTTTGACTTCTGAAGCCAGACCATCTTTTGTCTGTTTGTGATGCATAGACATTGAAGTCAATCAGAATATTCTACAGACAGGGGTGTACAACCTTTTTTTTCTTTTCTGTTGCACATTAGAAGAATAAGAATTATCTTGGCCATATAGTTAATATACAAACACTAACAAAAGCTGATGAGAAAAGAAAAGGTCTGTGCATATTTTTCACAATACTTGATATCTGATGCCACAGGTAAGCAAAACAGTCTTCAAATAATCTGCATGTGGCCTGTGGGCCACTGATTGGACACTCCTAAACACAAAAAGTTGGATGAAAATAAATTTATTTTTCTTACTTTGTTGGAAATCTTTTGAAATCATCAGAGGAGACAATCTTCTTAGAAGGCATACCATCCCAAGTTCAAACATCTTTTGAGACCATCCTTTTAGGTGTAATTCAAGACAGACTCTCTTCACCTAACAAATAAACATTTTACAAATATTTGGGCCACATATCTTTCATATTAGCCTTGTCCTACAGTTTTGGATCCAATAACGCTTGTAATAACCCTTAGTTTAAATAGTATTCTAGACAAGAATTCTATTCACTCTTTAGTACAGGTATCTATGTTATATTTAGTATCTACCATTTTTTGTATTCTCTTTAAAAGTCAAAGCTAAATTTGTTTAGGTTATTAAACTTACCCAGTACCACATTGTGATAACCTCTATCTGATTATTATCTGTGATACATTTTCTTTCTTGGAAAGATCACTGTGGTGGCAAATTTTCTAAATTTCAATTGTACTCAGTTCTTTACACCAAACACTGCGTGGTGACTGTTGATTAAAAGAAATAAAATCTGACCAGTTACAACAAACAGGAGAGGCGGACACTGATGGTTCAGAAACGTTTGTTTGCTTTATTTAAGGGCAAACTGGAAATGTCTCTTTTAAACTTTGGTTTGCATCATATAATAAATCACTACTTTAAAGATTGATATTAATTTATCCTAATATTAAAAATACTGCGTTTTGGGCAGCACCTGTGGCTCAAAGGAGTGGAGCACCAGCCCCATATGTCGGAGGTGGAGGGTTCAAACCCAGCCCAGGGCAGAAACTGCAGGAAAAAAAAAATACTGCATTTTATTGACATCAGTTATACCTCAAAACTAAGCATTTTCTAAGGTACATTACACAACCTTGTGGATAGTCATCATGATCTTGTGGAATAGCTTATTAACTTTAAAAGATGAAGTGACAGTTCAAAAATATGCTTGGGAACATCTGAACTCATCCCATTAGAAGATAAAAACAGTATACGTTTAACACCAAAGCTGAAGGTTTTTTAATCAGGTGATTACATCTATGGCTATCTGACCTTCTTAAATAAAAGCAATGTGGGAAATTCGATTTTCAAATTGTAGAGAATATTAAGCTCTGCAAGGAGAATCTGGCATAAGGCCAAAGAGCAAGAAGACTGAGAAAACTATAATGATTATAAAATAATGAAGCGCAAGTTTTTCTACCTGGCGACAGAGAGGGCAAAACCATGAAACCCTTCACTGGCTGTGTCTTTATACAACTTTCTCTTGTGGTTATTCTTGAGAATTAAAAGCCACTCAGCTTTAAAAAGATATATAAATTTCAGGGATGATATCTCAATTTTCCTACTATTTTTATCTGTATAAGACCAATTCAAGAGATTTTATTTTACTCCAATACTAGAGATTCAATTTTTCCATGAATTCCTTTGTGCTCTTTTGTGCCATAATTACTTTTTGAATTGAAGAATGATCAGTGGAAATCGCTTCTAACTCTTTCATCTTTCGACGTGACAACACTTCCTTGTAACTGATCAATCTTTACATTTAGTGAACCGGGAGTTTTCCAGTCTGAAAGCCTCAGATCTCCTATTCCTCACGCTCTTCTAGGCATGGGGACTTTCCTCGCAGTTATTCTATGAACTTTGTAGTCCACATAGTGTGGGTTTTGCTGTCTCTTATGTTGGATAGGTGGGAAAGCACTGCACACAGGCATTCCCCATTGTAGATGGCATTGATTGAGTTCTTTTCACACCCAGGCTGCACGTTGCCACTAGTTTAAAATTTCTTATCATTACTACTTTGCTCAAGCACCTTTAATAGAATGTCAGCATCCATATAATAATTTTTTTAAAATACCCTTCCTGACATTTAATTTTTTTCAAAATTGGTCCTGTCACCTGTAATAATTTTATCAGGTCACCCTTTTACCCCTCACCCAAAGGCATCTAGTCACCCCCTCTATAGGTTTGATCTGAGTGAAATCAATTCAGTCAATTCCACTAATTTGGGATTCAGTCAATTCCACTAATTTGGGATTCAGATGGACTTATTCTGGGTCCTCGCCTTGACTTTATGCCTCCCTTCAAGCGGCTAAATGTCACCCCCTCTACCTGGGCACCTAAACATCTCCAATTTTCCTTCTAGCTAGAGTAGAACATGTGGCTTATCTCTGGATAAAAAGAAGAGATGTAAGAAAAATCCCCTGTGAGCTACTCAGAAATATTTTTCCCCTTGTTTAAAAGACAGAGGCTCATAGTGACAAGCCATTGCCCAGTTCTGTCACTTTCAGATCACGTACGAGTTGGTGTGACTAAGATATTTCTTTTGGAGCTTAAACAACCAGTTGGATGCCCTGAGACAACAAACCAGAGTGCCAAAGCCAACAGGAGGAAGACGGCAGGGAAGGAGGCGAGTGGGAAAAAGGGAGAGATTCTGAAGCCTCAATCTCTAAGCCATCCTCGGGACTTCCTAACTCCAGACTTCTTGCCAAGTAAACAATTGATGCCAGAATGCTTTAAGGGAAAATGTTAATTGGGGGATTCTGTTACTGTATTCAAACCATGTTAACTAACACATCAAATTTCTGATTCATTCCCCAGCTCCATATCTGCACCCTCATCTTGCTTCTTTGCTAGGCACCCCAGTTTTTCTAACACTAGAGTTTTCCCATGTTTCTCCAGGTCCTTAAAGTCACTGATGAACTTCCCTAATGCTCGCCCAAAGTCTACTTGTCCAGGTTTCTATCTACTGCTTGTGTAACAGTGAAGCAGGGCCCATAGTGCACTGTCTCCTCGGGACATTGCCAAATGGCTCTCCTTAGTTCTGTCCCCCAGGGAGTGGGGCTCTCTCTTCATCTTCACTCAGGTTAACCTGTTCCTCACCCTTAGGAGTTCCTGAGCTGCTGTGTGGGGTGGAGCAGAGGAAGGGCATAGTCAGGGTTGCCTCCACATGTGTAAACAGTTGGGTCCTAAGTCCTTTCCACTTTGCTCCTAAAACTACACTCACACATATTTTCCATTTCCCTCCATTTTTAGGAATTGTCTTATGTTTGTTCTTTCCTCTCCTGAGTTAGGAGCCCCTCCTTTCCTTCCGTCCCAGATTTGCCTGTGTTTGAAGAAGAGGTTGTTTTACAAATATGGATCTGAACCAGATCAAGGCAAGTATCTTCCTTGAGTCTTTGTTTCTCCATCATGTGGTCTAGGGGAAAGGAAAGTAACCTTCAGGTATCAGGGAGTGAGTGCAACATAGAAAACACACAGAAGCACATAGGTGATGAAACATTTTCATCATCAGTACCTTCTTTACCACCTAGTCCCTATGGCAATTTATCACGTTTGAATCTTGGAATTCCTAAAATGATTGGGTAACTAGAATAGTAAAGTTCGAGGGGCCAGAGCAGGCCAGTAATTGCCTGAATATAAGGTTACCTTAGTAAACCTAGGTAAGGATATTTTTGCTAAAGTGCTAAGACTGTAATAGGGAGGGCATTGCTTTATATATAAGGTGAGATGTCCCTAAGGAAAGGGAGAAGGATTGGTAGAGCTGGCACCAAAGTAGGATGAGATCATTCCTAAATAGTTTGTGAGTATGGGCTGGGACAAATGAGTTAGCCCAGATGCAAGGACAGAACACATCCTCTCCAGTATGTGCTGCAGTACATGTGCAAGAGTGGAACAGGCCCTTAATAATCCATCACATGCTATTCTTTATAGCTGTGCTTCCAACATGGCAGCCAATGCCGCAGACGACTAACACTTGAGTTGGGATAAATCCAAGTGGAGACACATTATAGAATACAGATTTTGAAGACTTAATATGAAAACAAATATAAGATAGCTCATTAATAATTTTCATATTAAGTATATGTTGATGAGATATTTTAGACATATTGGGTTAAATAAAATATGTTATTAAAATTAAAAAGAAACCAATTGCAGAGATGAGAATTGCAAACACCCACCCATTAGAGCACTGTCTAGATCAAAAAGGAGACCTCACTGTGGGGAGCTGTGTTGCCTGGTTCAAAAGCTTAAAATGTCAACACTGTGCAGGTCAGGAGCCTACCAGTCTCGAGATCCTGGCACCAGGTCAATCTAAAAGAAATTTGAAAGAATTCATTGATTAATTAGTGACTTTCTCCTAAAAATGTCCAAGCAATGTTTCCCCTACTTCTGTTGGCCTCTGAGTTCAGTCCTGGCCATGTCTCCCCTAGGCCATATTGTTAATGACAGGCTAGCATGGACAGGTACAGGGACAGATGGGTGGATTTATAGAGACAAAGAATCTTAACATGGGAAATTTTTTAGCTTCATTTACTGACTCCTCAATTTTTAAAATATATTTACAAAACATAGTTCTTTCTAGAAAAATGTTTTTTTTTTAATTGTTGGGGATTCATTGAGGGTACAAGAAACCGTGTTACACTGGTTGCATTTGTTGAGTAAAGTCCCTCTTACAATCGTGTTTTGCCCCCAAAAGGTGTGGCACACACCAAGGCCCCAAGACCCCACCCCCCTCGCTCCTTCCCTCTCTCTGCTCTTCCTTTCTAGAAAAATGTTTTTTAAATGTCAATAAAGTCATAAGCTTC
>CAUYRH010182052.1:0-15217 GCA_963574655.1 Perodicticus potto | reverse complement strand
GTGATTAAGAAAATGCTATGAGGGCTATCTCTCACAGTACGATCAAAATGTTTCTGATTGTATATGAAGCACATTCTGCCCTATGATTGCACCAATGTACACAATTATGATTTAATAAAATTATTAAAAAAAAAAGAAAATATTTGCTCTGAAGCAGTCTGCTCAGCAATGCCACTAATGTAAAATATTAAGAGTAGATAGAGTTTAGAGTATTACAATGTATTTATTATGTAAATTACATTGGAAAGTTAGCACCTTAATTGATCAATGGGGAAATCAGCTTATGACATTTAAATTCACCCATGACCTGATGCCAAAAAGAGGAACTACTTTGTGTATCATTGGATTGGCATCAGTTACCTCCGGGGACATGGAAAACCTTGAACTGAGGCTTTAAAGGATAAAATGCTTTTCATGCACCTCTAAAGTGTGTTTAGTAAACCATGCAGATTGATGTAATAGTATCCTGAATGTAACTTTCAGGATGAAATATGGATAATAATTACGTAAAATGTTATTTTGAGATTTTATTCCCAAATGGTCCATTGCTTTCATATTCTCAATTCCAATGCCCTTGTAGGTCCAATTAAGATGCATAATTGTAGAATTCCAAGTAAGCAGACTGCCCTGGCACCCAGTGGGCATTGTGCCTGGTAATGACAGTGCTGATCTGGGCAGAAAGAATACTCACAAATGTTAGGAGAGGAACATATATTTACAATGTGACATTTATTCTCCAAGCATAAGGAAATCAAGCCTGAGAATCAGGGGTGCCATGGTAACCTAGAGTGCACTTGATTCCATCTTTTCCAAGTCTAATTTTAAACTGTCTACCACTTCATCTCCCCACTTCTACAACCCCTTCATTCATTCTTAAGTAATGGATAAAAATGCATCGAGAAATGGCAAATTTTAATTTATTTTTATTATTTTTCCTCTTCTACCTGTAGCTTAGTTTCTTTTTTTAATATTTCAGATTAATATCAGGGTACGAATAATTGGGTGATAATGTTTTCATTTGTTAGCTTATGTCCCTGTTGTATAGTTGAAATGCCAACTGAAGCAAGTGATTTCTTCTTCAAAATGCCAACTGAGGCAAGTAATTTTGTGACTGCTGGGCACTCCTTCCAAAGTAGAACTATAAGAACAATGAAAGCTAAAGTTTGACTAAGGGCACCAGAAACAGAGTCGCCTTGATTTTTGATTTGATTTTTATTTACCCACTTAGCACCCAGTTACATCTGGCCTTTATGTTGTATCAAGACGTTTTCATGATTCACTTCAACTCTTCTACGTGGGGACTTTTATTAACATGTCTTATATTATATAAATGTGAAGCTAGGTATTTTCTGTTCTAAGGATGAATATCACACAAAAATATATCAGTAATTGAATTTGTTTTATGGTATTTAAAAACATGGCAATAATTGCATCATTAATATTTCTCTGGTATAAATTATGTTTATATTTTATAATACTTGTAAGTCATTCCATAAGTAGGAAAAATGTTAATCAGTAACAGAGTACCATTGATCTTATTTAAAAAGTTTAGAACTCTATGATGTGTAATACTCACAACAATAGGATATGGGATCAAAAGGCAGGTTAGTAATTTTTTAAAAAGGTATCATTGACGATGGGCTTTGTCAAACTATCTAGTAAGAAGCACAGTATTCATATTTCCCAGTAAAAAAAATGGAAAGCTAAAATTGGATAGAGAAGTTTGCTATTTCTAAGCTCAAGGTGATTTCTTAGGAAGATTATCTTTTCAGTATTTTTTTACTGAATAATAATTAATTGTGACTAATTATTTCACTGTTTCCTCTGCCCTGCTCCATTATTTTCAAAGCTATCTCCTTCATTTGAAGGTAATTTTGTTTTTTTAATCCACTGACATTCTAACCCAGTACTCAAATGACTCAGACCGAGCAACTTCTTTTAATTTCCATACATTAATTTTCTCTGGAAATGGCACCAATAGTGCTAATGGTTTTCTCATTGACCCAGAAAGTGTTAGTTGTCCTTAGTCATGATCCAAAAACACAGCTCTGCCGCAAATCTTGAGTATAAAATTAGTGCCTTTGCTCATGGGACAAATGGCAGCATTGATGCTACATTTGTCTTATTATAGAACTGCGTGACGGGCAAACCTCCCTGATTCCTGCCAGTGTCTAGCTTCGTTCATCTCCTGATTTTACACATTTCAGTATCATGTATCTGGGTTAAACCAACACTACTCATGTTCAAATATTTTGTATTTGTCAAGAAGTTCAAATCCATTGGAATTGAATTGCTACTTACTCCTATGGGCTATAAAGAGTAAAGATTAGACAAACAGCCATTTTTGAAGCATTCCTACTGGCGTTTTGCTTACTTGTATAAGGAACTGAAGTGTGGTCTCTTTGTTCTTCAAGTGACATTGTATTTGTCCTTAACATATATAATTAAGAGAAAATCGCTAAGAACTGCGTTTTCCCATTGTTCAAACACTTCCTGCTGGCCCAGCCTCTGTGTCACCTGCGTCTCTGTCATCTGTATACCATCTTGAAGGAAACCAGAACTAGATGCAGTTTTGTTCCCAACAGGTTTTATGACAAAAATTTTCAAAAATGATGTGTTCTTTGTGGAACACAGCTTTCAAAATCTGCTTCCATCTCTCACCTTGCTCTAAACTGCAAACAACAAGCCCTCGACCTTTGAGGTCCTAACTTTTAAAAGATTGGCACTTAGTAAATGACAGCTGTAAGCATCACCAAGTCTGCTGGAAACAACTTGGTGAAATAGAAGATCCTGAACTATAAAGAAAGGGAGTGCTAGAGTATGGTGTATAGCAAATGAGAACTTTCACCCTCCAAAGAATAGTTCTAATTTGCAGTTTTATGTGCTTTTGGTCCAGAAAAACATGAGTAGACATAAATAGGATGCCTCTGTTTTCACTGAGTAACAAATATGTGTTAGGTAATTGCAAAACTTACTTCATCTCCCTGTCCCAATTACCTGCTGAAAATTTCAAACTTAGGGCCTGCCCCTAACGGCTCTTCCCGCCACAGCAGTAACTGCTTATTGGCTATTCTACCATCCCCTCACTTCCCCTAACCAAACCTATATAAGATGCGCTTGTCTTTTACTCTCTTTCTCTCTCCTCTCTCTCTCACCACCCACCTTCTCTTTTCTCTCTCTCTCTTTTCTCCCCTCCTTGGTGCTGCTCTGCAGTATCCCTTACCAATAAAGACCTTTCGTACAAGCCCTGGTGGTCTGTGAGATCTCTGCCGGTCAAGTGCCACCCTTTCAGTATGTGCTGAATGGGATCTATCTCTTACACAGATGTGCATCTTTAACTGTCTTATTGCAGAGACAGAAAGATATAATATATTATTTAATACATTATTTCATTTTAGCATAAGTCTTAGTCCACTGAAATATTTCTTCACCCTATAATAAGAGTTTGAAAAACCAACCAGATGCTACCTCATCAAGAGGACATCACTGTGAACAATGTTTTTTGCTCTATAAATTAAGTACAGACCTCTACTGCTCAAGTTGAAATAGTTTCTATTTGACAGGTAGTTGAAATACATTTGAATTGAATTGCACCTTATTCATGCCCCAGGTTGACTATTTTGATGGTAACATACATGCCTAGTGTGTGTGTGAATCCACGTGTGAGGGAGAGAGTGTAGGTGTGTATTTCATGGGGGGGGGATGGCTGTTGAGCTTTGTGTTCTGTGTGTAATTTGGAGGTGTTTTTATTTGTGATTTTTTTTCATTATTCAATGGCTATCTATATCTAACTTTACATTGCAAAATAATGGTTTGTTTAATGATAAATGAAATGAAAGACAGTAGATACATTTCTATCTACAGAAAATTGTCTATGAAACGTTTTTATAGACAAAGCTTTATTTTAATTTGCTTTAAGTATCACTATTTGAAACTATGCATTAACATGAGCAAACAAATTTCTAGAATTTGGATTGAATTACTCGACCAAATGCCACACTTTTGGATCATGAATAAAAGACAACAAAATATTAAATCATAACGTACATGATGTACAAATCCATTTCATGGGAATTTATTTTTCACTTTTAGAAAATGCTAGTCTCTCATCCTTTAATATTTCTTATAGAAGTAAGCGTTATATTTTTAAATAATTGTAAGTAAAATAAATAGTCAGCTTGACCTTGACAACTTTAACTCCTGTATTAACTTTGTGCTTACTTGAGAATTATAGGCACAGCTGAGTAAATTACAGGGAGAATAATTAGGAAAACAGAACAACAGGTGACGATTTGGTCAAGCTGCCAAAATCCCCGATTATTAATTTCTTATTTATCTATCCTTTTCCATTTTACAGTTTTCCTCTTGATATTGGATACTGTTCACATTCCCTATTGCTCATTTTAATGAACACTTAACCATATGAAATATTTGTTCATTGCAAGGGAATTCTCCTTGGTTTCAAAAAAGAATGCAGAAGCCATTTTAGAGCTTAATTAGGGAGATTTGGAAACTCTATGCTTGTTCCATCAATTTTATCACAAGTAAAAGCATTTTAACTATTCCCTTTGTCTATACAATCGTTTGCAACCCAGCAGAAAAATTCCATTCCCTCCACAGTAAGCTTAACCAAGCAGGACAGTCGGTTGGAGTGAGGTCACACTGGAAAATGTTTTTAAAAGGGTTTTCTAAAACCTTTAAAAATTTAAGTTACGTTTTAATGAGCATTGCAGAAGAGTTAGATCCCCAGGGGGCAAATCAATTTTGAGTGTTGCAGGGCCTGTTCCTTTTAGCCTCTGAAGTCCCACCTTAGCTGACTTCTTAGTGCTTATGTGGAGCCAGATATTCAGGAGGAAAGAATGTAAATATACAGCCTGTGAATTTCTCCCTTACCCAGAGGTCACCAAATCCTTCAGCCATTTTATTTTTTCAAGTGGTGAGAGGGATGGATGGGTGGAACAAAGCGGTGTGTTTCAGCACTAAGAGGTGTGAGGTTCAGGTAGGCTTGGAAGGCTGGGAAGCCTGGGACACGCGGGGGTGAGTTTTTCTTTCCCCTTTGGGCCTAAGTCAGCTCCTGGTATATGGTAAGCTTAGGATTCCGTCTGGAACCAACTGTGGTTTATTGGGACAAGCGAAAGATGAAAGAAACCTGCCAAGTGACACTCAAGTGAAGTTTGGAGCTCCTGTTTACTTTGAATTTTTCTTATATGTGTCGTTGAAGGTATTTTTTGACTCGTAAGTTTGGGGTTGTAGGAGTCTGCCCTGCACAGATGCAGCACTGCGCCTTGTTCATACACCACCTCAAACTCACAGACACCAGGTTCCCTCCTAAGAAGGGCATTTTGCTCCAGAGTGCACTTCTCCAGGAATGTTTACCCCCCTCTGCTCTGTCCCAGCGGGAAGGAAATTCTCCATTACAGATTAAATGAGTTTATTGGGTCTGCTGTCCAGGCGAGGGGCCCCCATCTGCGGCTACGCACTCTGCAGCTCGCCTGGCGAAAGGACAGTGTCCAGGCTGGATACTGTGCTTGCGCCCTTCATCCGGCTACGAGTAAATCCTCAGCCTCCGATCAACGCCCAGAGAAGTCCTGCATCCAGCCTCTGCCCTGGCAGACATTTCACGATGCTCTGTATCGTCCCAGTGAGGCCCACGTGAACATGAACGTGACCAAGTAGGTTTTTAAATTTCAGAATAGCACAGGGTGAGATGTTTTGTTACACGGATTCTTTCGTCCTTTTCCGTCAAGGTTGTAAGTGCCCTGGCCGCCCAGACCGTGTTCACCGCCCTCCCCACCTGCTCGGCTTCGGTTGAGTTCACTTCCATTGTGCACACTGAGCGCCGACCAGTTAGTTCCAATTCAGTGTAGGGGGACACAGGGCTTTTACTTTTTCATTCTTTAGATACTTCACTTAGAATAATGGTCTCCAGCTACATCCAAATTGTTGTCCGAAGGAAAAGAAGTCATTTTATCAAAAAGACACACTCAAATGTTCACTGCAGTGCAATTCACAATTGCAAAGATGTGGAATCGGCCACGATGCCCATCAATTCATGAGTGGATTAGAGAAATGAGATACACCCCTCCCCGTGGACACTGCTCAGCCTTGAAGAAAGGTGACTCCATCTCTTCCACACCCGGTATGTTCTGCTCATCCCTGGTCAGCTTTGTTCTCAGGGGCTTTCTTTCACTTTTCATCACTCCATATGCTTTTCTTACTAGTTCTGCCCTTCCCAGCATAATGAATGCTACACGTGGGCAGCGAGTTTTGTTTGTTTTTTTAACTTATTTATTCCAAGCTCTAGAATTGTGTCTGGCACCGAAAGGGTCCCAAATAAATGTTGCACTTTGTAAATGTGTTTAGGAGGTGTTATTAATAGAAAAATAGTTTCAGATATATAAGCCAATAGAAGGTGGATGTATATAATTTTGTATTCATTTTTATAACTGCATTCAACACTTGATTTGATACTCCCACCAACCCTATAAGTAGGTATGATTCCTATTTTATTGACCAGGAAATAGATAACTTGCCAAGACCATGTACTTTGTAGGAGGCCAAGCTGGAAGTTAGGTCCACGTCTGTATGATTCCCTTTTATATGTTTCTTATACTTCCTCCGCTGCTTTATTTATCTTTGGTAGATCTAAGAGATGGCTTTGAAAAGTACCTGTAATCATTTTAATGGGTTTACATCTTACATTCTAAATGGAAAATGGATTCTTATTGATCAGAACCTTGTGTTTTCCTATGTGAATTTGCTTTGGTATTTCAGTTAATCTACGGAAGAGTAAATAATCCCCAACTTTGAATAGCTCAGTTCTTCCTAAAAATGGAGTATAATCACTGACCAAAATTCAATGATGAATTTAAATATCCTTAATATAAGGACTTTGTCCTTTATATTATCCTTAGAAAACTGGTGCTAAGTGACACTAAAGATGGTGACTTCTTACTCTCTTTAGCTATTTTGTCAACGTTTTTTAGCTGCTTCATATGAAATTGCTTGCAAGTAAAAGGAGCATACACAACAGAAACTGTAACCAATTTAAAGTAATTTTCCCTGAGTGAATTTTTAAAAATATCTTAGAGTAATGGTGTAATTTTGTTTTTAGACTTTGTGATTGGATGTGTGCACCAGGTTAGAAGCTCTAAAGAACACACGCTATTACAAAGCTTGTCAATGCTGGGAAAATGGTTGAAAAAGTCATTTTTTCATATGGATTTTTCAAGGTATCATGACTTTTGACAGTATAGATCAGAATATGTTGAGCTAACAAACAACCTGAAAATTTATGTGGTTTACAACAACAAAACCCATTTCTTTTTTTGTGGTATACCCATCTCTTGGGAGCTACAGTTTTACTCTACCAATTCTCTCAAGAACTCAGGTAGGTATTGGCCTCTGTCTGGAACATGACCACTGGTTGTTCTAAAGAGAAGAAAGAGACACAGAAACTCAAATGCTAGCTCCTGAAACATATCTCATGTTTCTCTATGGCTGAATTTGCAAGAGCAAGGAAGGGCCCCTGGAGTCACCCACCACGACAACATCGGAAGGGTGCATGATATTTTTTCAGGAAGGTAGAGGAATAATTTTGAATACTAATAAAATCTACTCAAATTATCTTTTGACATGTGATTACAGGGCTTTTTAATTGTTTCTGTCTTATAGTAATGTAAGAGCATTTTCCCTTTGATTTTTACTATATCTTAAACACAGCTCAGTAGACTATATTATGCCTTTATCACTCTGGATATCAGCATTGACTGTCACATTAGGTATTAAACATGATTCTCTACTATAGTTTCTTGCAAGTATCTGTATCTACAGTGAGAAATCTTTGTTCTGAAAAGTTCACTTGTTTGAAAATCCCCACCCAAGGCCTGCTCTCATCTTCAAGTCCACCTGGCATGTTCTCACAGGCGTGTTTGCTGGCATCCCTCCACTAAACGGGAATAATCTGTGTCAACCATGTACTCCAGACTACTGTGCATTTTACCATAAGGAGAACACAGCTGGCACTGTGGATCGATTCCAAGTACTCAGAACATACGGCTTAAAGAAGGCCAGAGCAGTCCAGATTGGAAAACTTGATCCCAATTAGAATAGATGTATTAATGCCATAGTCCGGTGCAAAAAAAAAAAAAGTTATTTTATCAATATGGGCTTCATGAAGCATCTGTTTGCAAAATTTACTGAAGTTAACAAGTTTAAAGTATGAGTAGCCATGAAAGATGATGCTTGTTTCTGAATATCAGAATCTCTTTCAACGAAGATCAGACTGTGAAGTGAAATACAGTATCAATCTCTCTCCTGTAGCTAGTCACAATCTGAAGGTTGACTTCAGTATTCGTTTGGGTTTTCAAATCACCAATAGGCTGATATGATTTTTTTTTGTTTCATGCAAGATTTGGACTCCTTTTGTCCTCTTGTTAGAGGCATTCAAACAGTAAGGGTCACAGCCTTATGCACTTATGGTCTCCGACAACAAGCAAGGGCTGGGAGGGATGGAATGTGAGCAATGTTCTCCTGGGCTTATGGGCTTCCTTTCCTCAGCCTCACAGAGTCAGAGTCTGTGTAAGGCATCTTTTTCCCAGACACAATTGGCTGACTTAGGCTTTTGGATACCTTTAGACAAACTTTTCCTTAATATCTAAAAAGGGTATTATAATTCTGTCAGCTGTTTCCAAGGACTTTCCTTTATTAGGGTTGAACTCCCACCATCCTTAGGAGCAAACTCTTCCTCCAGGCTGCTGATCCTTGCGATGTCTTTTGAGAAGGAGCAAGCAGTGATCTTGGGTAATCTACTCTGCTCTCCTCAGTCAGTCACTTTGTTCCTCTGCCCTGCTCCCAGGAGTACCTCTGGGGACAGTACATTGCTGAATATTATCCTTTACTGCAGCAGCTCCTTTAGGAAGCACTTTTGTCTCCTGGGATGACCTGGTGAAGTGAGATTCTGAAACAGAACATGGGATCTTTGTACAAACTTATTCTGTTTATGGCCAACCCATCGGTTTAAGATGATTTCTCCTGCTGTGTTAGTGTGTACTGACTATGTGCTCAAATTGTGCCCTTTGTCCGGTGGCTAGAATATTGAATGGAAAAGAAGATATGAGAGTCCAGCTGTCTAGATTCAATCAGGCATTAAAAATTGGAGAAGAAGTATTAACCAGTGGAACTCTTTTCATGAGCTTTTATGTTGGAAAATATTTTTATTTTTTTAAAATGTTATTTATGTTAGCATGCAATAGCTTTATCATTATTGTTAATAAGTAAATAATTTTTTAAATTTTATTTTCTAATATGAAAAACAAAAATAATCAAAAATCCTTACATGAACAGAAGCTCTTTGGAAGCTTCCATAATCTTAAAGGATCTCTGAGATTGAAAAATTTGAGAATCACTGTTTTTGAAGATTAAACTGATTCTCTAAAGTAGGAGATATTTCCTATAAAATACTCAAAAGTTGGCTTCAAGATTCTTTTAATATATATGGTGTTAGATAAATAATACAGAAAATGAAAATTGGTGGACATGTAGGCAGGTAAGGGATAGAAATATGATCATTGCTTAAACTAGTTAAAGTGTTTTATAGAAATATTTAAGATGATAACAGAAACAGAAGAGAGAGGGGAGTATTTGGAAACACAAACATCACCTATAGGCAGTGTAATTTTCTGCCCTTTCCAGAGTTTGATCCTGTGTGAAAATACCGAGTTGTTACTCCATTTGCTATCATGTAGATGTGTCCAGATGCCTTTTGTAAAGAAAATAGGAGGAAGAAAATCAATGAAAGAAAAAACAAAGGCTTGATAGGGCAATGTGATAAAGAAAGAGGCTTCAATGAGAATTCCATGAGATAAGTTAGTGCTTCTGCAAACGAAAAACAAGTCTTGAGAAGCAGAATGCAGACACTTCATTTTAAAATAAAGTCTCCTAATCTGATTTTTCTCTGTGAGAGAAATCGGTTTCTTCCTTTTATCCTAGCAGAGTCCTTGAATGTACCTGCTGTTTATAGCCTTAAAATAAGTCACAGAGACAAAAAGCCTCTTTCTCATGCCCATGAGTCACAGGTTGATCTTCTTTTCATCTGAAAGATCCATTGGTAGGTCCTGACAAATTTTGAAAACCTATGGAAAGATGATGGCTCGTGGTGTATGATAAATGCTTTTATAAAACAATTTAACTATATCCAATTTATGTATCTGGTAGCCTGTAGCTTTAGCACCTTCATATCTTTGATGAGTTGGAGTAACAAAAAGAAAAGAGTAATGGTCTTTAATCTTTTGTGAGGACTAGAGCCACTAGTTCTTTGAGAATGTAGAATTCTTTGGACACTCATCCATTCCCCCTCCCACCATGGCAGGGGAATTAGGGACAGTTTTTAAACACAATTTCAAGAGAGTTACCGTCCTTCCTAAAGACCTTCCGTAAATCTTCCAAAGGATGAAGGATCCCAAGTAAAGAAATACTACAGTGAAAATAATTGAGGAGCAAAAACGACATGTCTAGTACTAAAATCACTGTCTAGACTATCACACCATAAGCAAGAATGTCTTCAAAGTGTGTCTGGGATCCCATTGTGAAAAGCATGCTCAAAATCGTCCTTGGAGATCCCCATTTACAAGTGGGAAACTGAGGCAAGAGGGTTTCTGTGTGTTCTGCAGGACGCCCACCTGGTAAACGAAAGCAGTGGGATAGTGCTCTGGGTAATCTGCTTCCAAAACATGTCTGTGACCACCATTCTGATAGAGCAGATAACATCTTAACATCATTCCTCACGTATGTGATCCATGCTACTTGTCATCCCGATGATTTCCTTTCTCAGCTGCTTTCTCACCTTTGCTTTCAGGCATCACCCCTGCGAGGCGGCACCCACGCCAGCACCTGGGAAGCTGCACTTTTTCAGTCTGCTTTGCACTTTCATTCTCTTGTCCCCGCCATTCTGGAGGTGGAGCATAAGGCTTCATCATTTCTTCTCTGCTCTTCTCTTTAAACTCTCTCTAGGCAATCTCCACGAGCAGGGCTCCGTTACCATTGATATGTAAATGACTCACCATTTATATCTCCTTCTCTGATTTCTCATCTGTGAAACACTTTTTATTTTTAACTCATTTTACATGATTTCTTCTCTGAAAGGCACCCTACACTCTATAATTGGAACTAGGCGTTCTTCTTTCATCCTTGATGCTGGAATAAAGCTCTTTCTTTTCTAGTGCCTACTTAATAAATCTGATGGCCATCTATCCAGTTTTAAGACAGGGTCCTAGCCCTTGCTCTTCTTTCTCCATTGACACCACCCACAACGCCTTTCATGGTCCCTTTATTCTATCTTAAGTGACTACCATAATCATCCCCTCCACAGCCCAGTCCCGGCATCATGCAAGTCCCAACCTTGGTATGTCTGCTAAAAACTCTTAGGGATGTTTTATTGCCTTCAGGATTAAGCCTACTACTTCAGGATGGTCTAAGAGAAGGGAGACTATAGATCTTAGTTACTGAGTATGTTCTCCAGCTATGCCTGTTGTTATTAGAAAGAATCAATTTTGTCTTTTTTAAAAAGCATGGAATGGAAGTTATTGAGGAACAGAAAGATAGGTTTACAGATTAAGAGGGTTTATAAAGCAGAGTATGCTTGCTGTGGATAGCAAGTGGGCCGCATCATGGTGGCAAGGGGGCAAAGAGGCCCTATTTCATTTTTGAAAGTGCCTTGGTTTGAATAATGACCCACCCTACCTATGATGATCTAGTTTCTGATTTCATCATGTACAAGTTTCTCCCCTACTTTGCACTGAGCTACAAGCATTTTTGTTAACTCGCATCTTAATTCTTCAGATTTCAGCTGCCTTTGCATTCTAGGATGTGCTTTCAGGCTCTCTCCTGCTTCAGCGTCGCAACTTCACCCACAGGCTCTTCTGGAGCTCCCGTCTCCCTGTGCTTGGGGAAGGTCAGGGTCACTTTCTAGGTGTCATTTTAGACTCTGAACTTCCTGGGATCCAAGAAGCTTGCTGTTATATCCTTAAGTGTCTTTCAATGTTTGGACAGAGTGACCATTCAGTAAAACCCTTTTTAAGAAATAAATTCTCAGCCTTTTAAATATCATTAGTAGTAATTCACATTTATTCCAATTTTTGTGAAAAAAGTTAATTTTTAATTATTATAGGCATTCTTTTAAAATGCAAATATGAATAGCCTTAAGCAATCCTAAGATCTCATTTTTTTGAGTTTGTTCATCAGAGAATTTCTCCTCTCCACAGGAAGAGCCCAGGGGATGAACTTGAATTAGGGGCAAAGGAAAGATCACGCAAAAACAGGGGAGTGGCAGAAGTCAGAAAGAGGGGGAGGGAGAGTGAGAGGGTTCGTGTGGCGTCGGGTATAGTTTGGAGCATGGGAGGTGGGGGTACAGACAGCAGGAGACTGTCTTGGTCTATTTGACTCCTGCCTTGTAGCCCTTGTGAGTTATAGTCTCAAATGAGATGCAGCCCTTGGTGCAATTTTACACTTTTAACTGTATTTTGATGTGTTTTACACTTTAGCTTGTATTTTGACAAGCCAGTGGGATTTGTTTCTCTATTTTGTCATGGTGAGGGGGTTCATTCTTGCTCACCAGCCGTTCCCGCACCTGCTCTAGTTCTCGGAAGAACAGTGGAGGGAGGGTGATGCAGCTGCCTGGCAGGTCAATAGGGGTCACCGTAGCTTTGCTTACTGAGCGGGGAGGACACAACCTTTGCCCCCCAGGTTGTCAGCATTTTCCAGAAGTTCAGTCTTAGCACCCTGAGTCGCAGGGTAATCTGATAATGACCTCTACTATAAATGCCTTGAAGAAAGCTTCCTTAAAAGCAGTCACGTCAGGACAATGTTCAACTTGATAAATGTTTTCACATATTTTAGTCCACTGTTTGTCAGGGGATCCAAAAATATGAACTCTGATTCTCACGGGAGGAACATTTTTTAGGTAAAAACCATGCAAACACTGAATGACCTTTGATCTGCTTGGAGAGTGCTAGACACTTCACATTACTTTACTGAACCATGAAGAGAAAATTGCCCACTGCCATCACATGACTTTTAGCTCCTCCTAAGCCTCCACTTCCATCTTGAAGGCAGGTGATGTAATAATCACATGTCAAAGCCTCTGAGAAGACATTGAGGGCCTCTGGTACTTAATTTATTTAGTTCAAAGTAAGACATGCAATCTACCCCTTGATACCAGATGCATTGGAAATACATATTTGTGTTGTGCATTTTCTGTGACTTAATGATAGTTTTCGTTTAGCAGTTTGAAAGATCATTCCAATGATCAGTATTTGGTCATTAGTCCAGTGTCTAACAGACTTAGACTTTTAAATAGAAGAAATTAAAGAGAAATAAAACTTGTTCTCCTGAGTCATCGAAATTTTCTGTCCTCATAATTTTCTTCAACTTTACTTTCAAAGATTGCTTCCCTATTACTTTTGCAATTTCAATCTATTCGTTGGTATATATATCTAGAGAAGGCAAACTTTCATCTCCGTAATTACCCTGTTAGTAGATGTGTAGCAGTGAGAATTATTCCTTCAAAGCTAGAAATGTGTCAGAAATCAGTTTTAATCAACACACAGGTCGTCATATATCCATTAACTCATTGCAAGCATTAAATGAAATTTTAAATTTTGCTTTACTTCATGGGTTTGTTTTACAAGCAAAGTTATCAAAAGAAATCTACCTCTAGGATTAAGAACCCCTAAATAAAATAATGTACATACAGAAAGTGAACCTTTCATAAGTTTAAAAATTTTATAAATGTAATATTTCTTCATTTAGAATGTAAGTTAAATGTCACCTAAGAACCCTTTCTGAAGTGGGCAATTCATTTGAAATTTTGAATTGTAACATATGCATTGGTTCATGCATTTCAGAATAAATGTTCCATTGCTATTTGTTTTACTGATAAATTTTTATTAAACCCTAGAAATCTTGAGAGCCATAATTAAAGCTATGCATTTTTTACAATCACTCAATGTTCATTAAATACACATTTTAATATTCCTTTATTATCTAATGGATATAATTAGTTGTCATATATTCTTTCAGGATCTCTCATAAGAATAATATCTATTGGAAAAGCATGTGATTTGCTTAAATTTGTGTCTACTGAACAAGCATGGTTCATGGTTCATAGCTAGCACTTAATAATGGCTGAGGAGTGAATAGAATATCTCCTATACTACATAAGAGACAGAATTGATTACTGCACGGAGAGAACTGATTACTAATACCCCGATTCAGATAGGTAGCTCAACACAACTAAGTGCACAAAGAGGGCTGCTGACATGACATGGAATTGGAAGAACTGGTACATTGGCGCTTGCTTTCTGGTGTGTATAACGTGTTTGTGGGGCCAGGGACAGGGGTAGTGGAGGATGAACAGGGGCCAAGAGATTAGAGATAGACTTAATGGGGAAAATTATTCAACAAATATTTATTGCGCACTCTCTATGTGCGCTATTTTAAATTCTGAGAATGTGGGCAGTAGGCAAAACAGAGCCCCTATGTGGAGCTCACATTATAGTCAATGAAAAGTTTTGGAGGAAAAAGGGGTTCATTTGTTCAAGAGACGGAAAAAGTTCATTGCAAGTTGTACATTTAAAATCATCTCGGAAAGAAGAGGTGCACCGAGAAGAGATTCCAGGATTTCTCCCCAATTCTCCCTATACATAATAGGTTTCTTTGAGAGAAAGTTATTCCCTTCCTCTTACCTAACCCTAATACACCATAGTCTTTGCTGGCATCTCAGAGTCAGCCCTGAATCACACATGCAACAGAAATGGTGGTAAAGAGGAGGATATAGAGTAAAATAAAATAATGCTTAGGAGAAGAGTTTTAACTGGAGAGAAGATGAGAAAAAATAATGTGAAACCATATTTAGTTTTTATTATCAGAGCAAGGTGAAATTTGCAAAGATGTTTGTGAAAACAATATCCCCACTTGGCTAGGATCTCATGTGATAATATTCAGGTATTAACTTTTACCCTACCACATTTCTTCACAATGTTTCACTTGGCATAGTTAATAGATATTCTTTAGTGCATTCTTTTTTTTTTTTTTTTTTTTTTGAGACAGAGCCTCAAGCTGTCACCTTGGATAGAGTGCTGTGGCATCACAGCTCACAGCAACCTCCAATTCCTGGGCTCAAGCGAGTCTCCTGCCTCCACCTCCCAAGTAGCTGGGACTA